>CAKAKR010050934.1:0-35854 GCA_916700685.1 Adelosebastes latens | reverse complement strand
TAGGAGCGTTTTCTAGAGTTGTTCCGATAACGATACCAGTATCGGAAATGCTTCCGATACTGCCCAAAATTCGGGATCGAGTATCGGCGAGTACGCCAGGCTATGCACCGATCCGATACCAGGGTTTCTGCCATCCCCGCCAGGCCTGAGATGACTCCCCGCCAGGCCAAAGCATCGGGGAATTATGTATTTTTAAGATGTCTTTTAAACCAAAATATGTTATACAATACTAAACTCCTTTAAAGAATAACTCCTTAGGAATAAGTGCATAGGTTGTGTGCTTAACGTTAGCGAGTGTTGGTGTTTGCGGTCGAGAGAGAGACAGAGAGGGAGCATGTGTGTGTGATGGAGTGACGGTGAGATGAAGTCAGCCGTAACTAGCTGTGAGCGTAGCAGTGCAGTGTGTGTACAGTTTCGGCTGTCGTCGGTGAGTAAAAGCTACAACTCCTCAAGACACAAGCCAAGTTCCCGTGTCTTATATCCATACATGACTCGGTGTGTCGGCCCGGCACGGCAGGAATGTACATCTCCATTACAATAGAGCTACCTGCTTGAGGGTGTGTAACCACGGCTGTGACAAGTGGTCAAAAGAGCGGCTGTAAAACGGTGATAAACACATTTTATTTCCTATGTTCTTCACAATAAAAGTCCCCATGTTATATTGGTATTTAAAGGCTAAAATTAAAAGTTTTTATTATGAAGCAGCAAAATAAGGATATTTTGGTTTTCATAAGCAGCAACTTAACACGACTCCTATGCAGCTGAATGCGAAACAGTAAAATGAAGCAGATATGTGAAAGTACAAACAGGGAAGCATGAGATTCTGTTAGAAGCTACAAAGGTACTGAGAACATACAACGTCTTTCTCTCTGGTCTCCTGCACGCTTGTTTGAGGGGGAGAAAGGGGGGGCGTTACTAAATTGCAAGCTGCTACAATCAAACAAGGTACAAGGATGTAGGTAAAAGGCTACAAATGCTGGCATTGTACCCTAGTAGGGTGTGTGAATATTGCACCCTTCAGGACAAATTAGCACACAGGCTGTCCACTGAGGAGACAGCTAAGAGAATACGGAACTGTTATTTATTCCTATCTTCATTTATTTATTTTCTTTGTAACTGACAAACTGAACTATAAAAAAGTGTAAAGTGAAGTAATAAGTATATTTTTTTATCACGCTGGTATCGGATCGGTATTCCGTATCAGTCAATACCGCAAGTTGAGGTATCGGAATCGGGAAGGAAAAAATGGTATCGGAACATCTCTGATTTATTCAGTTATCCTTTCTTTGCAAGTGAGAAGTTATATGTTTATCTGATGTATGAGTGTTTTCATGGCACCGGGGGTTCAAATCAAACGGATACGGTCGAGTAGGGTCAGCGAGCCGGTTCAGTAGGAGGAGGGTAATGACCAGTAAAGTGGAACACATTTTTCATTAAAGTTAATGCGCTAAAGACAAAAGTCAAACAGTGGCTTGAATACCAATCAGCTTCTTCTGTAAGCAGTCTGTGAACAGCATTATAAACAGGAACGCCTTCATCTCTCTTTCTCTGAAGGCTTCTCTGGTGTTTCCTCCCCCCCACACACACACACACACACACACCACACACACACACACACACACACGCACACGTTTTCACGGCAACAGGGATGTCCCCGAAGGTGCTAATTTCAAGTGATGTTATCAGCTTCCCTGTTGAACAGCTGTGGAACTATCATGAATGTGAATCTATCTCCATGAATAAGTAATAAAAATCCTTCTTCCTCAAGACTCAATAGTGCAGACGCCGCCGCACTGTGTTGTACCTTTGTGTCAGTGTTTCACAGGACAGTGCTCTCTCTCTCTGCATGGCTGTCCTACAAAATGCATCAGTGTCATTAATGACAAAAGTGTTAGGAGGATGAGTAATGTAGAGACCTGCTGCGTGTTATCCAGGCCAGCGCGCCGGGCAAGGCCTCTGCTGAGCTATTGAGCAGTACCATTGGTTTATTGATTAAAGAATCAGGCCCCAAGCGAGCAGAGCGGTGAGAGCCTCACAGGGCGGCGAGAGACACAACAGAGCATATTATACCACAATTTGTTACTGAAATACAACAATCAACCATTTGCTACGCGCCATCCCCCTTAGTTACACATGTGCAGTCAATGAGAACAAGGCCAGATGTAACACTAGAAATTCATGGTAATTTTTAAACAACAGATTTCAGACATAGGTCAATAAAAGCAAGTTTCACATTTCTACAGGAATGAGTCTTAAAACTCGGAAATGAGTTAGCATTTTAGGACTTCCGGTTTCCTCGTCTGGAAGTCAATGGGTTTTTTTAATGGGTTTTTAGTTAAATGCCTGAAATAAGGTGAATAGATTTTAACATTTTGTTCTACGACATAAAATGCATCAATAAATATCCCACTCATGAATTTTGAACCTTTTACGTGTCTTAAAAAAGGCAGATGCTAACAAGTGGCTAAATGAGACTACTAAACGTGAAATATCTTGTGTTTAGTTTAAAAAAGGTATCTGACAATCGATAAATATGTTATATTACACCAATGTAATCCATTTTGTGTTTACTAGTGTTATTATACAGTTTTCAAATAAACTATGTTTTGGTGGATTTTGGGAGACACACAGTTTTTGTCTGCTGAGACGTTGTCCATGGTGTTGAAAGGTACCGGTTTGGGGGTTTGAAAATATGGTCACCCTAACTGTAGGTTTGCAGCTTACGTTAGAGCACACAAACACAGCGTTTAATCCATTCTTACACTTTTGCTCTTGTTTTTTGGCTTTGGAAAGGCTACAGACTCTTTATATACCAAGTATCACTCTTACTGCAGCCCCATACACACCACAGATTACTATACTGTATTTTGGGATGGTCTAATATTTGGGTTGATGCTGAGAAGGAGAAAAGAAAGTTCTTAATCTTTTGTTTTGCCTCATTTGACTTCCTCACATCACTGATGTCATGCTCTTCTCATTTCCCTCTCTTCTAACGAAGCCTCATGTACCTTCTCCTGTCTCAAAGTTTCACTGGCTGGTTTCGCTTCATGTTGCTGTTTTGTCATAATAGCTGTTGAGCTGTCTGTCACGGTGAAAGGGTTAGGGGCCTCCGGGGGCTGACGCTTCTGTCACGCTCTCAGGGTTGATGGTGTAGAATCAGACGTGGGGTTCGTACACTTCATCACACAAATTAATGTGCAGTCTTAGATGGTAACATCACTAAATGGTTGAATACTAAAAACACTGGATTGTTGTGGCAAAGAACAAAATCAGAACTGAGATCTATGTAAAGGATAATGTACAGCTAGCAGGTCATTGTTGTGAAATAAACCCCGACAGGGCGATGCGGCTGCCCGACATGGAGGGGTTTATTCCACAACAATGACCTGCTAGCTGTACATTATCCTATTAAATAAAAATATAATATCCTATTAAATAAGAAACCAGAGCCGAGATCAGAACTGTAGGACAAACAGAACGGTCTGTTATACATAGCAGCTGTCTGCTATAAAGAAATAACAGACCGTAGAACGCCATGTTTGACCAATCAGAATCGAGTATTCAACAAAACCCTGTAATAAAAAGACATAACTAACAATTGCTTGGACCTGCAAATTGCACTGACGTTAAGAAACCTTTTTATGTAACTTAGTACGTTTCTGTTTTGTTTCAGCCAGAGGAGCTGAAACTTAATGTTATGCAGTTTTTGGGCTGCAACTAATGATTGTTTTTGTTAATCTGCAGTAAAATTAATCAGGTGGCCAGAAACATGACTTTAAATGAATGCTAGTTTTACTAATTTTACTACGTATTTGCTGGTGTTGTAATTAGGTAATTGTTTGCTAGTACGTCGTGCGCCATAAGAGCTTTACACAATGATGATATGTCAGTTTTGTGTTTACAGGTTGCTACACTACCCCCAAGTGGCCAAAAAATCTAATCATTAACACTGCTATAACGCCCCATTCACACCAAGAGTGAAGCGAACTTTTCACACAGCGCAATTACACACAAAGTCAATGCAAAGAGGCGAATAGATGTGAATTTTCACGCGACGCTATTGGTGCGAATGACGTAACGCTAACGTGCAAAATTTGCGTCATTCGCATATGCGCGTAAGTTGAAATATTTCAATTTGAGCGAGAAATTTGCGTGACGCTGTCATGAAAGCCTATCAGCGTTGAGATTCTCCTCCTGTCATCACTGATGTCCTGACGTTGTTGAATCAGAAATGGAGGAAAAAATATTGTAGCAGTCTGTGGGCACCCAGAGCTACAATAGTACATCATATCTGTATAAAAATGATTTCTTCCATGGTTGATGGCGGAAATGGTGGAAAGAAAAGTTGTTGGTATCTATGGAGATAAGCCTCTTCTCCTCTTCGGCGTATCAAGCGCGAATGAACACAAATGATACCGGCGGTCCAACTCGCGCGAGTAAAGCGAGGTGAAAATTTGCTTCTCTCTTGGTGTGAATGCCAAATAAGTCTCAGTTTAAATTAGTCAGATTAATGAGATTTGTAAGGATAGGTGGGAATGTGTAGCAAGTTTTATGTGTATGTGCCGTTCAAAGTTAAATTTAGCCTTTGATTACTTTGCTTCCAAGAAGCTATATAGTTTTACTTCCAGAACACACAGTCAAAATGCACCATCAAAAATAGTTGCTCCGTGTGTGATACTTGCTAACACGTTCACCATGATAACTTTATAAGGTGATGATGTGTGAATGTTGTGTTCACAGCTTGTTGTGCTGCCAAGCGGCCGTAAAATCAATTAATGCTGGTTTGAATAACAACTGCAAGGTAGTCAAACAAATATCACATCCGTTTTCCCAACCTCATTTGTTACGCAATTTTACAAGATATTTTTACATTGAAAGGTACACAGGAACATAGGAGCATCTCTCCTGTACAATCTAATACAATCCAGCATAACAGCACTAGAATAAATTTATGGTCCGGTATTGTGTTTTTGTTCAGGCTGTCAGTCGTTTATTCAACTTTATGAAAACCTTTACATCATTTTGAAAGCTGTAGTTTGGGGTGTTGTATTATACTGACTGGTGTTTCTAGTGTTTTAATCCACTGTGGGCTTTTTCAGCTGTACAATGATGTAAATGAAATCACTCAAAAAGTATACGTTGGTCAAAATAGTTGAAACTATAAAGTATATGAATGAATTTTCTTGTAATACAACTGAAATGGTCCATTCATTGGATTCCATGGCCCATAATAATATCACATATTGCTACAAACCACAGTTCCTGAACCACAGAAAATAAAATAATAACTTGTTTTATACAGAAGCACAATAGAATAGAAACACAATATAAAATCTATCTGCACAGCACATTTCTTTCTTAATGAGCATGCATTGTCCAGATACAGATACTAGAGTGTCAGTTTCATAAAGCCTTTTCATCATTTCCTCCAACAAGTAATCTTTTTTGGTGGTTTTACTCAACAACCTCTTTCTTAGATCACGATAGAAAGGACAATATAAAAATGCATTTTCATTTAATTTAACTTGCACAACAAATCAGATCCTTTTTTTCAATACCAACATACTGTATAGCAGGCTGTTCTCTCACTAAGTTGTTTCCAGTGAAGACGGAAGTTTTTTTTTTAAAAGACTATGCATGTAACAAGCGGAAATTGACACGTGCATCAAGTGTTGCTGGACATTTGTAGGAAAACACATGAAAAATGGGGAATAATTTTTAGTAAGATATCATAAAAAATGTTGTATGAGGATACGTTGCATACAGTAACATCCTGTTTCCAGATGTAGTGGTGGTAAGATACAAAACCTGATTTGGGCGCACAGGAATTTTTGGTAACACTTTATAACACAGACCGCGATTTATAGTGTAACTTTGTTGTATGAATCATGTACCAATAAAATACTTACCCTATCCTACTGGTACTTAAATGTATGTACAATGAATGAAAATAAGACTATGGATAAACGAGAGAGTAACAACTTGGGCGTTTTAAAGGAAAGGAGAAAAAATAGGGGAACAGTACGGGGAAACAAAACGGAAGTTCGGGTGAAATGGTTAACAACGCTGATATTCTGCAGAACCTATGAAGTTCTTATGGTATAATGTATCTCACAGTTAAAATATGCCACCAAAACTGCGGCGGTACATTGAGGTAACAAAAGGGGCTTCTGGAAAGTCTCTGAAAACGTACAGTATATGTTATTTGTACACCTCTTTTGCGTGTCATTTTTACGCCACGCAACAAAACTACGGTAACGGCCGCAGTTGGGTTTAGGCAACAAAACCATTAGTTAGGTTTCAGAAAAACATCATGGTTGGGCTTTAAATAAGTATGTAAACTAAGTAAAATACGTACGGAAACAACATAACAGATGTATGGAAAACACGTCACTAACATAACTTCAAAATAACTCAACAACACTTTGGGACACGAACACCAGTCTCTAACACCTGTCTCCTGGTTGAAAGTCCTGTGTTTGTTGGACCCATGCACCTCCCCTCCTGCCCGCCCGCCATAAGCAGTCTTTCTCACTTTCTACTCTACGCCACTAGCTCTGAGCATAGCATATTTACACAGATGCATTTACATTACAGACAATTAACAACACAGACTACATGGCGTACAAATGACTCGCCAAAAGCAAGAACAACGTTCTTATTGCACGCTAAATTACATTTATATGCCATTGCGACTGAGCTGAGCTATATAGTTTAGGTGTAGGAAGCACAAATCTTGGAATAATAAGGGATTTTTCAGTCTTTTATGGAGTACAGTAATGTTAACCTGACCCTGTCAGATGGTTTGGTACACAGAACCATCCGAGAAGCCGTCATTGGAAACTGTTTAGAAAAGGGCAGGCACTTTCAAAAAAATACCCGACAGGTGATTGGATGAACCATCTGTCAATCAACTAACGAAAGCGAAACTAACTGAAGGCAAAAACATCACCTTCAGAACATCAGTGCTTTACTTATAGGGGACTTAACAGGATAAACACCAGCCTACTGCATAGGCAATTTAGCCAAGCACGTTATGTTCTTTGGATTGACTGCAGCACAATAAAAACAAATGTTTTTGCTCATAGCACTTATGTATTACTTTATAGGTTTGGCCGAATATTAGTGCACCTGTACTGTACCCCACAGGTAGCCGGTATTTAAAAAATAATTTATTTCTCCTTTCCTCTGAAATTGTTACTCCCTTGTTCCCCATAGTTTCCTTCCACTGTACCTACATTTAAGTACCATTAGGAAGTATTTTATTGGTATCTTATTCACACAATGAAATTACACTGTAAATCGCGAGCTGTGTTACCAAATTGTTTTGTCCTGGGCTGATTAAATTCCTCCAGGGAAGATTATATTTCACATTATTTTATTATTAAACCAAATATACACACATGCATCTCTTTTAAGTGGAGTGACTTAGTGAAAAGGTGTTATTCTTCTCATATAGACGTGTGTGAGAATAACACAGATGAGGTCCAGTCAACAGTAGGGTGTGAAGTGTTTCATCTATTGCCTCTGGGTGAAGGAAGTGAGCTATTTTCTTTCTACTATAACCGTAACTACCCACGGGCTATGACAAGATAATGAGGAGGAGGTCTACTTTAAATTTTATGCACTAATTAGATAGAGACGTTGTTGCACGCATGAAAGGATAAATTAAATACAAAATACCAATGCTTAAGGGGCAAACCAAGGGTGTAATATGTATGCAGCGCTGCATAGGTTTATACTACGATGCCAACAGGGTAATGAAATCTGCCGCCATGTGTTATGACAGTGATTGAGGATGTTTTTCTTCTTTAAAAAAAAGAAAAAAAAGTTGAGCCAAAGGGGACGAGAACCACTTTATATATAAAATAGTCCATTATAGAATGTGTAGAATCTCTTTTTTAGGTTGTAGATAGTATACTTTTGTGTCTGCCTATAAATCCCGTATTCATGAGCTGCCAGAAAATGTGTTAGTCACAGTGCACCTAGAACATATGGTGCCTTAGGCCCTCCATCGGTTCCAGAGTATATCACTCCCATTTCCTGCTGCTTCCTATATTTTGTGTTTTCACTTATACTGCCATTAACAATCCCCCGAGGAAACATGACCCACAAGAAGTACAATCAGGGCAGATGGGAGATGCGGGAAGGACAAACAGAATAACATCCTCATGACAAAAGACTAGGCGGCATAGAAAAGTGTGTCTAGCATTTCAAGTGTGTGTAAACCTGTGTTTTTTGTATGCAGTTGAAAGATCAGGAGGCTTTTGTACAACTTGGTGATCACGTTTCGTTAAAACTGAAGGCAGATTCAGATTTTCTTTCCCCCACTTTGAAGACAACTGGGAAAGAGAGGTTTGCAATTTGAGGTTTGTTGTGACATTTCATCCTCTGATTATATTAGCGCCCTCTGCAAAGCAGCCGCTGCCTGGTCTGAAATGATGTTACCTAAGCTGACAAGAATTGATGCAATGACCTTACAGCTTGTCCACCAGTGGAAAATTGCTCCAGTTTCACTGTGAAACATTGGAGATGGGAAAACAGTCAAGTGTCTCTGTTGCCACTATTGTTATCACTAATGTTGCATCAGTGGACCGACACTAGACTGCGGCACAGGAGATCAGAGGAGTTTTGGGGGAAAAATAGTACGGAAAAAAGCTTCCTATATGCGATATACAGTAAAGTATACAGTAGATTGAATTTTTGGGCATACAGCCAGACAACAAGTAGTTATAATCACCTCATACACAGACACACACACTCTGGGGGCCATGTTCCATTATTCATCAACAGATGTGTCCTTTAAAATTAGCATATTTAATTTATCTGTTAGATGCAGTAATAAATATCCTGATATAGATTCAGTTCTGTCACAAAATTACTTGAAATTCATTAATTCGGATGCAGAGGTGCAAGTCTCGCCCAGAAAAAAAACAATGTCACAAGAAGTGTTTGGAAATGCAAATAGAAGTGGAACTTTTTCTGAAACATATAAATAATTCAAACAGATTAGAAAACAGGTGAGTTCCAACTTGTGGGTTACATCATTACCAGCTGCAACAGCGATGCTGGTATTGTTTTCACCTTGTGAGTCTGTGTGTGTGACATCATGGCGAAGTGTGGTCCTGGAGACACCTACTGTAGAGGGATCTAACACACAGAGGCGGTTTTGAGTACTTTGCCAGGTGTTTATATGTCTGTCTATGGACAGATTTTGTAGCATTGCAACCGTGTAAGATGCAGTCATGAAACTCTACAGATGTGTAGTTGAGATCAAAATACAGGAATGAGTTAGCATTTTAGCACTTCCAGTTCCCTCGTCTGGAAGTCAATGGGTTTTTGAATGGGTTTTTAGTTAGATGCCTGAAATAAGGCCTGTGGTTAACACCACAGAAAATCCAAACAAACAACCAGACAAAGCCTTTACATGTCTTAAAAAAGGGGGTTGGTAACAAGTGGCTAAATGAGACTACTAAACGTCGACGCGTCTGCCTTTACAGCCTCATTGTGTATACTCGTGTTCATGCAACCGTGGTGTAGTTCTTTATAGCCTAACGTTAGCTTTTTTACTTCTGGTGATTGCATTCACACTTCAAAAATCATAAAGGTGGTGTTCATTTGTGAAGGTTATCTTGCTGAACAAAACATGTAAGTATCTTAAAAGTATGTTTGCCACAGAGCTTATTTTCTGCAATAATCCAAAACTCAATGGAAAAATCCCATTGTTTTTTTGTCGAGGGAACCAGGGTGATGCTGACTTCCTGGTTGGCCTACAAAAATACGTCATCCCTGCACCACTTACACTATGAAGGTGGGCAAGGGGGGCTAAGGGGCCATTGGCCTCCCCACTTTACACCCCTGGCCCAATTTGGCGACACAAAACTTTACAGGTGTGTAGTTGAGATCAAAATGAAGGCCGAGTTAAAAAATGGTTGTGGTTAAAGCAAGGGCGCCGGAAGTAGGGGGTTGGATGCAGGGAAGGGGCCATTGGCACCCCACTTCACGCCCCTGATCCAAATAGGCATCGCAGTTGGTGTGATCCCATCGCAAGATGGTCTCTAGTTTAAAGTTACTGCTAGATGTATAGAAAGTTAACTAGAATAAATATTTTAAAGATATTGGTAGAAACTTAGTCGTGTTAATCAGCAGTTAACTGTGCAACTATGGACAGTAACTTTTGAGTGAGGAACACATTCTTTCTCTTGCAAATGAAAAGTAGAAATGATAAGCAGTAAAAAGCAACCTTACTGTCGCATAATGGAAGGAGCTATTCTGGACTGGAAGTAAAAGTCCCATTAATTTTTCACGTGGACAATGTTACATGACTCACAGTTGGAGCACTTCTATGGCTTGGATTCGCCATGAAACTAGCTATCTGTCCTGCCATGTCATTGTCCCAAAATCCATATCAAGAGTTTCACGATCAAATGAGAAGCCATGTGTACTGTCAGCCGCAGTCTGAAGTAGCGAGTTGAATAGCGAATGGGATGTGAAACGATCACTTATGTGGTACAAAATATCAGCAAGTTCAGAGGGCCAATGTAACTTACTTCTTGCAGCTTGTGTGTTACAGTCACCACCCGGTGGTGTTTTTGTAGCCAGCGCAGTCGTTTAGAACGGTGAACTGACAGGTTCACTGGAACTACTTAGTAGGTGTCCATTATCAGAAATGAATGGACACACTGCAGAATCAGAATCGAGTATTCACCCAGGCCATGGTATAATAATAATTAAAACCGGTAACATATGATAATTACATTATCTAATAGTAGTAATATATATATATTTTTTTACAGATACAACCTTTGTCTAGTATAATCGATAGCTTATGGTAGCTAATTTAGGTTGATATTGCTGTGTAACTGACATTACTGAGTGTGTTCACTGACTTGACGACCAAAAATTACAAATAATTTCTGAAACAATTTCCTGAAGAGCACTATATAATTTGGTATTAATTATAGAGAAAACAGAGACCGTGTTCAATGGGTACATTTGTAATTATTTCAGCTGAATATATAGTATATATATATATATATATATATATAAAAATAGAAACTGTCAAAAGACAAACATGCAATTCAACACATATGAAGAATAATAATTAATGAATAATGAATAAAAGCATGCTTATTTTTGTTTGAATGGAGAAATACCAACTGCTTTTAAACTCAACACAACTAACTAAAGTAACTTTCATTATTTTCTCATAATTAATACCAAATATCATTGTTATTTCTAGGAAACCTTTAAAAAAAAAAAAAAAAGGAATTAATTCCAAAATAACAAACCTTTTAATTGTTTCCAATAGCTGAAATAGCAAAATAGCTGATCTGCATACTATATGTATCAGCAGGTAGATTATGATTTTAATATTAATCATTTACACTTACATGACGAGGCGTGTCTGTTGGTATATCAGCGTTGTAAATGTCTGCGGTGAATTCTTTCCCGTGTGGAATTAATATTACAACAGGTGAGACGTGTTGGGAGAGTGACAAGAACGAGTCACCCTTAATTTACAAGCTATCAGTAATGACCTGGGGGTCACTTATGGAAATCCCTCTATGTAAATAAGTTTTACAGATGGTGATTCATCCCCTGGTAGACCATAGCCCCCCTCTTTGACAAGCTAATCCGCAGCCAAGCGTGTAATTAAGAACAGAGTCGGGTATGCTGGGAATGCAATGCATGTGTGTGACATGACAGTGAAGCAGCGGTCTGTGCCATCAGCGTAGAAACTAATCACCTGTCACTGGCTGTTACTGACCAAACAGTCGCTAATGCATCCCGTGAGCCAGGTTTGGATGAAGGTAGAGAAGAGGAGCATTACCAAGTGATGAACGGAGCATCATTAATAAATGATAAACATTCTGTCATATATGCACAGGATTTTTCATTTGCGTAAGACTGCGACAAACCGTGGATATGTGTTTCAAAATGTTGCATTAAAGCAGGAGGGAGTAGTCGAGGTTTGTATCCTCAGGCATAAACCACCCTTTACAGTGGTGGATCCATAGAACTGTATTCACATAACGTAATCATCACTTCAGTTCAGCAGAAATGGCACAAGTGTTACTGAGAGTCTAGTCAGCAGTCTGTGCTACATGATATTATTATAATGACCAGCTTCTCTTCTACCTTTCTATTGTGGTGGATAAATGAAACCATAGTCATACTGAAAGAAATAAGGTTAAATAAAGTTATTTTGACTTGGCAATGTGACAATGTGTAAATTTTCTTCAATTTCTTACATTTGTTTTTCTAATGATTAGGTGTATAATAACTGAATTACAGGCACACTATCTTTAACGCGGCTATAATTTATATTTTTATAATGTATCAAATGACAATGTGAAAACAACAAGTTCAGCATATCAATTTTAAAAGTGATACTATGTCAGTGTTGTGTTAACTTGTTTCTGCTGCCGCCAGGAGGACAAAAAAAGTTATTGCAGGCTTAAGAATTACTTTGCACTCGTCTAATTTCTACTTTTTCTCACCTGGCCATAACAGTGCAGAGTATATAATAATATCTACTATTTGTCACAAGACAAACACACTATGCTATCCAAAGTGACTTTATTTTGAAAATATCCTTGATACCCTTCGCAAATTCATATAAAACTAGAATTACCGCCTTGCAGTTGTATGCTTCTGCCAACCAGTCAAGTTTCCGTTTACATCCATGTCTGTCCAAAAAGTCATCACTTCCTCATTTTATTCTGTTAGACATTTGTGTGAAATTGAATTCTTGAATTATTGCCAAAAACATTTTTTGTAAGGTCAAAGTGACCTTGGCCTTTGACCACCAAAATCGAATCAGTTCATCCTTGAGTCCAAGTGGACATTTGTGCCAATTTTGATGAAATTTGTTCAAGGCGTTCCTAAGATATTACACGAATGGGACAGACGTGAGGTCACAGTGACCTTGACCTTTGACCACCAAATTCTAATCAGTCCATCCTTGAGTCCAAGTGGACGTTTGTGCCAAATTTGAAGAAATGTTTTGAGTTTGAGTTCTGTTTTTTAAAGCAGCATTACCTTTTTTGGACACTTGGGGGCAGTGCAACAAACTGTAAACAAGTCACTAACATATTATCACCATATAGATTTGATATGGCAAACAGTTGCATATTTATACATCCAGCAGACACAGAACAATATTAGCATTCATTTGGAGTCGTCTTCCTGGCCTCCTGACATAGTAAGTCCAATATTCGGCTCTTTTTGCTCTGTTTTGGTCTCCACCAACTACTGACAGAAATATCTGTTTTTTCAGCTGCTAAATACTTCACTATGTTTACCAGCTAGTCGCTAACAGTGTCTGTCTTTTTATGCTGCTGGATGGGGTTTGATGAGAGCTGTGAGAGTGAACCAAAACAGTAAAATTGGGGGTTGTAAAATCAAAACAATGAGCTGAAAGATGCTAAAATGTTGTCACATAGCTGCTTTAATAATACGTACGTTAATTTGACCCATCGTTAATATAAAAAAAATTGATTAGTGCAACTTTAAACAGTTACCTACCAACATTTACCACATGGACTGTCCTCAGTGCAGATTTAAAGCAGGTTAGTGTTTTTTTTTTTTTTTGGTTATTATACAGCTAACAATGATTGAATCCCCTTTCAAGGTCACCCTTCATGTAAATTCACTGTGGACCCACTCCCACCAGGTTCCACATGGTAATGACTCTCTAACACCCTATAGAAGGCAGAGATAACACATTCGATAGGAAGGCGTTCTTAAAGCTACAGCCCCTATGGCAATTGGCCACGACTGAAGTGAAAATGTGTCAGTGTTGGAGAGCAGCCCTGCATTCAGAGTGGAGTAGGTCAGTCTGAGAGAGGAAATGGAAACACTCTCCCAGGACTGCTCAAACCACTAGAAGGAGAAGTCCTGTAATATCCGGCCTCTGCCTGACTTGATCAAGAACTGATACCTATATCTCTCTATGGCTCGGCAAAGAGCTGAACCTTTATCAGGATTAGTACTGAAAAAACACCAATTACTAGCCAGGTTTTCATCCAATGTAGCACAAATGTTAACCAAACTTTCAGAAAATCTGGACAAAGTGGGTCAGTAGCATAGTGGCTGACCCGTCCCACCGACTCACTGTTCTTTAGAAAGCTCCCATACAGCCGCAGTTTTGGCTCCATCAGCACCACGACCACCAGCCACCTGAAATGTTTTTACCCTAAAGCTATCGGTCTCCTCAACAACCCATCCTAGTAATTAACTTCACTGACTCACATGACTAGCGACTCACGACTCTATATGATATCCAGAGCATTGATATAGCAGCAAACAACTATATGCTATGTAAAGATATAGAGGAGTAATGTTTACCATTTTCAAGATAACATTTTATTGATTCTGGGGAAATTACCACCCAGCAGTATATAAAGTAATTAACATTGGTCCCACCTTTACCAGCTGCAACATCAATGTAAATGACTTTTGGGCCATTCTGCATAATGAGTAATTCTACTTTTGGTACTTTTAACTATATTTAGATGCTAATACTTTTGTACTTTTTCTTAAGTAAAATTTTGAATGCAGGACTTTTACTTGTAACAAAGTATTTCTACACTGTGGAATTGCTACTTTTACAAGATTTTAAAGATTTTTTAAAAGATCTGAGTACATCTTCCACCACTTTTCATTTGCCTCTTAATGTATCTTTGTTTACAACTCCTCCATCATCACAGGAATCCATCATGAGAAGACCTAGAAATGCTGGGCTAACTCATATGGAACATTTGGAAAAGTGATAAATAAAATGATGTGAAACAAGAGAGAAAGAGAAGTGAGCATGTTCCCTCATTAACGCAGCAGAAAACAGCCTCTGTTCCCCTGATGCTCTCATGCCTACACCTCTTGAGTCCAGCCTTACTAAAGTCTCTCCTTTAACCTTCTTCCCATCCTTTCCAAGTTAATACACAGTTCCAGGTCAGCCTTGCCAATGCATGGGAGGATTTCAGGGGGCTGTATTAAATCTCCTCCGGCGAATACCTGAGTGGATTTTGATTTTGATTTTTATTCTTGAGGCATCAGTCCCCCGGGGAACACAGTCCTCCAGCCTGAGCTCAGTTCCCTTTGAACTCTACTTAGATTTTCCAGCTAGGCCACTGGCCATAAGCAGATCCAATGCGTTGTTGAGGTGTAAGATGACAGGAGGCTCCTGATGTATGGTTCATTAAAAAGATGAATTGTGCTGAGTGCATCCCTGGTGAGGATTGACCCTGTTGTATGTATTCAAGCCAATGCTTTTTCCACATTCACCGGCAGCAAGACACCATGTCAAGCATCCTAAAATAAGGGTTGTTTACCCAGATATGTCATAAACCCATACTTTTGAGATTCCAAGACAAGTGCATAAAGTCGCCCCGACAATACAAAGTACTGCACCATCAAGTTTTGTCAAAATCTGACAAGTGGTGCTATATTTATGTCCAAATCAAGCGAATCTAGGTTTATTTGAACGACACTTAATAGTACTGAAAGAGGGATCGGTGTAACAGGAGTGTCTGTTTGTGAATGAGGATTAAGGGCTCAAGTTTCAATTTCACATGGCACAAAACCAATACAAGGCGGTACACACACACACACACATGAAGTGCTGACTGATTTTAAAAATAATTCTGTGGTAAAAAGCTACAACTTGAATTGGATTAGTGATGCATTTTAAAGGGTAACTTTTTATTTTTGTTCAACCATATTCCTCATGTTCCAAGTGACTAATGGGGACACCAATTTTTGAAATTGGTCCAGTATTGAGTGATAACGCTGTAGCCGGCAGCCATTACGTTGACTAAAAGTGCTTGTTTTTGCCACTGACAGGCTCAGATTGTTATTATAAATGTCTGACAACATTATGGAAAGGACCCTACTGAGAAATAAAACGTCTTTCTTATCTTTCGCTTGATCCGGTCTGTTTTTCATTGTGTTCAAATTCAATTCAAGGAGAGGTCTTTTTGTGAAATCGGAATATCTGTATACTCTGGCTCAAATAAATACGGGCGGCCATCGAATTCAAAGACCTCATCCACATTGTTGAAATCATTTAAATATTCAGCCGTGACGTTGAATAACAATTTAGATAACACTAAGCTATATGTGGAAATAGAGGGGCAAACCACGCACACATCTTTTGGGAATGTCATAAATGTACACTCATTTTGGGAAAATGTGCATGTTACAATTAATGATAATATTTTGGGATATGCAAAGTTATGTACCTGGGAATATAAAGGATTATGTCACTGATAATGATAGATATTTAACCAAGATATTATTGATCACAAGTGAGAAGGCAATAACAAGAAACTGGTATAAGACTGAACCCCCTACTATAGCACAATGGTTAGAAATTATGAGAGAGAATTATACAATGGAAAAAATGACTTTCCAGCTTAGAGTGAGAGAAAACGTTTTGGTCAGTAAATGGAAAAAATGGATGATTTATGACAGTGGAAAATGCTTATGGACTAACTGATGTATAAATTACAAGATACTGGATTTGTAAACACACTTCTTTGATAATGGAACCTTGCAACCATGACTGTTCTGTTTGTTTGTTTTTTTGTTTATTTTCTTCATTGTGTTTTCTTTTTCTATCTTTCTGATTGTAAAAAAGTTAATATACAGATTACTTTTGGTTGTATGCACAAACAAAAACTCAATGAAAATTAAAATGAATTAAAAAAAAAGACAACACTAAGCTACACTTTCTGTACTTCAACACAACAAACTCTGCCCGGCCGGCACTCACGTTTCCACCATGGATATATTTCATTATTCGACCGCTGTCTTCCGGCAACACGTCCCCTTGCCAGATTTCAGAACGAGACTTCTCCTTGAGACTTCTCCTCTTTCCATCATGTCAGACACTTATAATAACAATCAGACCCTGTCATGGCAAAAACAAGAACCTTTAGTGGACGTAAATGATGGTGTCAGCTTGCCCCAATAGTACCATATTGCAGCCTGTGAGCAGTTGCTGTCTACAGCGTTCTCCCTCAATACTGGACCAATTTCAGAAATTGCTATCCCTTTTAGTCAGACACAAAATATGGGAAAATAGGGTTGAAAAATACAGACGTTTAAGTAGGGGAGTTAGGACCAATGAGATGTCTTCTTTCCTCTCCTCTTTAAAAGCCCACTGTGACATGGCACTCTGACATTTTCATGATAAAGAGAGCGATAAGGAGACACAAAAGCTTCATCCAAGAGTATATTTAGGCTACTGTGTGTCCTTGTGAAAGAGGTAAGGAATTGCAGCGAGTGAAAAGATTAAATTAAACCAGTGTGAGAGCAGAAAACGGCGCAGAAAACGTGTGTTCCTGGGAAAGCCATTGCCTATGTATTGCATGCACAAGAAATGTAAATATACTTGATGGCCGAAAACTAAAATAAGGCATAAAATAAAGATCAAAGCCCGTGTGTGGGAAGTAACACAAAATGCATTCTTTGTAGTTGTATCCAAGCTCAACAGGAGATCACGGACCATTTTGTGAGGGTGGATTCAGTAGAATAAAACATTCAAAACCTGAGTAAAACTGTTCTAAAAAATATTGTTAGACAGATGATTAATGGCTACAATTGTGTTACACATTTTGGATCAAAGTGCTAAACTTAGACAGATGGATTTGTGGATTAAGTGTCCTGGAGTCCAATTGAAACAAACATGTCACAAATAAGACTGAACATTATAACAAGTTTGTGTCCTAGATGTGAACAAAATGTTCCTTGTGGGGAGACATCAGAGCAGAGCAGCAGGTTTAGGTTTGGAGTTGAGTAGTGACCTAGAAAGAGTGTCAGAAACATAATGGGAGTAATGATCAAAGATGGGCAAACTCAGTGTTTGAATTACGGGAGAGCCAGGGGGGGTTTAGCTCCCCAAAGAGAGACCTGAGCTCCCCAAGGGGCAAGAAAATCTAGAGTCTGGGGAGGTCTTGAAAAACTGAGATAACCAATAGCATACATAATGCTGCAATGAATGATATAAGAAATATAATTTATGTCAAAAAATTCTAATGTATTGTCATCTGTAATTTAAGATGAGTATCCACGGTTGTGTCTAGAATAACCCACGAGTTGGGAAACTCTCACGAGATAGTTAAGGTCAGGCATTGACCTTGAATAGCTAAGGTTAGGCACTGACCTTGAATAGTTAAGGTTAGGCACCGACGTTGAATAGTTAAGGTTAGGCACCGACGTTGAATAGTTAAGGTTAGGCACTGACGTTGAATAGTTAAGGTTAGGCACCGACCTTGAATAGTTAAGGTTAGGTATTGACCTTGAATAGATAAAGTTGGGCATTGACCTTGAATAGTTAAGGTTAGGCATTGACCTTCAATAGTTAAGTTTAGGCATTGACCTTAAATAGTTAAGGTTAGGCATTGACCTAGAATAGTTAAGGTTAGGATAGGTTGTCAGGCAGTGAGTCTCGCAAGAATTTTTATAACTTTTTGCCAGATTTCACAATTTGCGGGTTACCCTCTAGACACGACCAGTATCCACTCTGTCTTTCAGCATGCAGTGAAGACTTCGCTTTACTTCCCCATCACAAAACTTTGTGCAGCAGGTTTCTCCTTTGTGTCAGCCACAAAAACAAGATTTCAGAATAGAATCATTGTGGGAAACACCCTGCTGTAGCGATTTTTACATGCAATGACAAATTAGTTATAAAACAAATTAGTTTAGAAACTAGAAACAGGCCTAAATTTCTGACCAGGTGGTGAAAAAAGGTGAAATAAATTGCTAGTAGTAAAATGCTGCACTACAATTGTTCTTCCTGATGGCTTGAGGCAGCGTTTAATACTGGATAAGATCGACTCACACAGGTCAAAACATTTTAGCAGCTCTGACATAATGCCCTCACATTCTCCCTCAACATCAGGGTCTCTATTAATTTTTTAATCTGCTATGTTTTCTAGTTTCACACAGTTTCAGACTGTCAGTTGGCCAGGAAGTTAGCGAGAACAGCTTATTTTCTTTAATACTTAAAACATGTAAAAGTCCTGCATTCAACACCCCACTTAAAGGAGCAGTATGTAGGATTTAGTGGCATATGGTGGTGTGGTTGCAGATTGCAACCAACTGAATACCCCTCCGCTCACTCCTCCCTTTCCATACATGTCAGAGAACTATAGACTTCAGGTAAGGCTCTCTCTAGAATCAGTGTTTGGTTTTTCCGTTCTGGGCTACTGTAGAAACACGGAGGTGCAACATGGCTGACTCCGTAAAGAGGACCTGCTCCCTATGTAGATATAAACGGCTCATTCTAAAGTAATGAAAAACAAAACGATTCTTAGTTTCAAGTGATTATACACTAATGAAAACATAGTTAATGAATATTGTATTCCATTTCTGCTAATAGATCCCCTGAAATGCTACACACTGGCCCTTTAAGTGAGTAAGTATCACAAGTGAAAGTACAAGTTGTTAACACAGATGCATCAGTATGTAAGCAGCATTCTACTGCTGTAGCTGGCCGAGGTGGAGCTAGTTTTAACTACTTTATATACTGTTAGGTAGTTTAGCCCAGTGGTTCCCAAAGGGTCACAAGATAAATCCGAGAGGTCGTGACTCGAGAGATGATTAATGTGAGAGGGGGGAAAAAGTTCTTTTATACAAATCTGTATTCATGTTTTGGACTTGTCTCTAATCTTTGTTGTTGTTGTTTTTTTTTGCAAATTTCTGGATATTTTATTTTTTGGCCTGGAGCAGTTTTTTAAATGAGACCATCCCAGACATTAAGAGGAGAAAGGTCTCTTTAGTGGAACTGCTAACAACTCAGACATCTGTCAAAGGGTTCCTACTAGACACTGATTTTTATAAGAGGTCACAAGCTGAAAAACAACCACCGGTTTAATATTTAACAATGTATTGTATTTTATAAACCTATCTTTTGTTTTCTATGTAAAATCTTAATCTGTAGAGTAACCAGTAACTACAGCTGTCAGATAAATGTAGTGGAGTAAAAAGTACAATATTTTAGAAAATGGAAATACAGCAGAAGCAAAGTGGGGGTTTCTGGAACAACTTACTATACTTCCAAGGTGCACGAAGAAGGGAAAAAGTCTGAAGAGGTCAAAACTCTGACAACACTTGTAGTATAAAGAACAGTAGTATAAGTAGTATAAAGAAACGAGTTTCGGCTTGTGACCTTCATCAGGGTCTGCAAGTGTTGCTGGAGTTTTGACCTCTTCAGAAAATGGAAAAACTAGTCAGTAAGTAAAGTACAAGTACCTCAAAACTGTACTTAAGTACAGCACTTGAGTAAATGTACTTACCTAAGCAAAATGTTTTCTCCAGGCTCCATTCAAGACTCTTAAGGCTCTGACACATCAAGGTGAGCGTCTGTCAGCCTAGTTTTTTCGGTGTGTCCCGCACCGTCTGCTCTAATCTGCCCGTGTCGGAGGCTTTTCAGCCGATTCAGCATGTTGAATCGGCAGCAGAGCCCATCGGTGAGAGAAATAATTTTGATTGGCTGTTCAGCTTAAGCGAATCCGTGCACAAGAAGAGAAACAGAAGTGAGGAAAGCAAGCCAACGAGTAAAGTCAAGAGGAACAACACAGAAGGCTCCTCTCATTTTTCCTCTTCATCTCAACTGATCATTCCCATAAACAAATATTAAAACAACATGGCCATCTGGAATGAAGCTAAGTGGTGAGTGAGAGTGGTGTGAAAATGGTCCGGCAGGCGTCGCTTTGTTTCATGTACGTATCATAACAACGGCTTGTATATCCGCAGTCCTCGGTCTTCCTGTTTCCCTTTTTGAATGACAAATACAGACTACCGCCACCTCCTGGTGTGGAGAGTTATTTCCTCTCACGCAGGCGCAGAACGTACGTGCTAACTATCCGTTGGCTGTAGTCTTTGTGGTGTGTTCAAATGCAACTTGTCGGCCAAGACAAAGTCGCATTGAGGCGACGCAACAGTCGGCCTCCATCACCGCTAATTCTTTGATGTCAGCTTGGTGTGTTTGGGTCTTTATCTATTTCTCTGTTTGGCCCCTTGGGTACACATCTACCCCGAGTGCCCCCTAATCATATCAGTCTTAATCCACTTATGTTAGTCAGCTACAGATGCTCGGGTCACTGCTCCAGAAGGAATACCTTTATCCAGCTATCCAGAGGTAAATTCTGTTTTTTGGTTCTGGTATTGTTTGAAGGGAAACATACTTTCCTTTATGCCCCTCAGTTAGGCAACTGTGTGCTCTACCACACCTACTTTAGCTTACATCTCTTATCTGAGAGTTTATGTTGATTGCCCAGTTTCCTCAGGCTTGCAAACCACCTGGGCGGCATGGCTGACTTTCAATTATGTTTGTGGTTGCTGCTGTTTTTCAGCAAATTTACCTTTCTTTTAGTTATTTACCACTCTGTGCTCTCTTGTGTAGCGACAAGCATGCAAAATGAAACCATGGTGGCCTTTTTCTCTGCAAAACAAGCCTAGACAAAGAACACATTTTTTTCTGCTCACTACGGTGGTGCTTCAGCTGCTCCTGAGACAGCCCTTGATGCCATCTGGAACATCATCATCATCGTCAGCCAAGAGGTCAATTCACTGCCTGCAGCTCGATCTTGCAATCAATTATGTGAGGAGAATATAGAGAATAGAATAGAATGCCTTTATTGTCACTGTACAGAATATAACTTTTAATTAGCAATTAAAAGGGATAGTGTCTAACATTTTGGGGGATCTATTGGCAGAAATGGAATATATATATATCAATAAGTATGTTTTCTATAGTGTATAATTACCTGAAAATAAGAATCGTTGTGTTTTCGTTACTTTGGAATGAGCCGTTTATATCTACATAGGGAGCAGGTCCTCTCTTCACGGAGGCGGCCACCATGTTTCTACAGTAGCCCAGAATGGACAAACCAAACACCGTGTTAACTTTTCCTGCTTGGGCCGGAGTCGATAACGTTACTCGCTCCGGAGTTAACCCCTGTCACTCCAACAAGACACAGGAAGCCTCTCTTGAGGAGCTGCCGCATATATTTCTGCACAAACTGCAACTTGCACTGTACATTCACTTGATATTCTCAAAGCTAAACTAACTCTGTATTCTGCTCCACTAGCTCACTTGTTCACTAATACCATCACACACATTTGCCGCCGGCAAATCTCACACACACTCTACACACTGACTGCTATTCTCCAAATGACCTACGCTACTCTCACAACAACTGGCTCTATATAGGTCCATTTGTGTTTTCACGTCAGCCACCGTAGTTCTCCTACAGGCATGGCACACACAGGAGAGGTTGCAACCTTGCCTCTAGATGCCACCAGATGTTACACACTGAACTTTTAAAAGACACAGGACTGCAAAAACACCACAAAAACAAAACAACTTCAGCAAACAAACATCCACAGCCAACAACAACAGTTTCTGAAATAAATAAATAAAATAAATAAATACAATGTAATTATTGCACTAGAATAAATGTAATTATTGCATTAGAGTCATGTAATTATTGCACTAGAATAAATGTAATTATTGCACTAGAGTCAGGTAATTATTGCACTAGAATAAATGTAATTATTGCATTAGAGTCATGTAATTATTGCACTAGAATAAATGTAATTATTGCATTAGAGTCATGTAATTATTGCACTAGAATAAATGTAATTATTGTATTAGTCAGGTAATTATTGTACTAGAATAAATGTAATTATTGTATTAGTCATGTAATAATTGCACTAGAATAAATGTAATTATTGCATTAGAGTCATGTAATTATTGCACTAGAATAAATGTAATTATTGCATTAGAGTCATGTAATTATTGCACTAGAATAAATGTAATTATTGCATTAGAGTCATGTAATTATTGCACTAGAATAAATGTAATTATTGTATTAGTCAGGTAATTATTGCACTAGAATAAATGTAATTATTGCACTAGAATAAATGTAATTATTGTATTAGTCATGTAATTATTGCACTAGAATAAATTTAATTATTGCAGTAGAATAAATGTAATTATTGCACTAGAATAAATGTAATTATTGCAGTAGAATAAATGTAATTATTGCACTAGAATACATGTAATTATTGCTGCAGAATAAATGTTATTATTGCAGTAGAATAAATGTAATTATTGCACTAGAATAAATGTAATTATTGTACTACAATACATTTTATTATTGCACTAAAATAATGTAATTATTGCACTAGAATAATGTAATTATTGCACTAGAATAATGTAATTATTGCACTAGAATAATGTAATTATTGCACTAAAATAAATGTAATTATTGCACTAGTATGGTGCATATACTATATAGCAGAAGTAGTAGCGGGGTATGACAACAAGAGTGATTCAAGGACTGTAGCAGCTCTGTAAGACCCAGGCCCACTACGACTGGGACCACATGGCTTCAGGGCTCTCGAGTGTTTTGCCTAGGGCCGCAGAGCTGTGTCACGACCCTCATTACTCCTTCTCTCATCTCATGTTTGCTGTAGGCGATTTCTGGCAGTAGGCTGGGGCTGACCCTGCTGTAGTCCTTTGCATTTATAATGAGGAAGCTTGGTGGCTTATGTTGATACTGACATGTCATGCCACCGGTTATATCCACCAGTTAGATGCTGTATACTCACAATGGTGGGAGCCAACCCAAACTCTGACCTTTTGGCCAACCTAGACACCCGACTCATTACTGAGTCACAGCAGTATGCAGCTGTTTTCAGTGAGAAAGCTCTGATAAAATCACTTTACGTGAGTGGCTCCACATGTCATGGTGCGTTTAGCAGCTAAAGAGCCAGATATATTTCCCCTCAGGAGGTTGGTGAAGACCGAAAAAGAGCTAAAAGGGAGAGTGAATATTGGACTTACATTTGTCAGCTAGCCAGAAACGTCTCCAAATGAACTCCAAATGAATGCTAATGTTGTTCTGTATCGAGAAATAGGCAAACATACAGGTTTTCAGCTTCTCTCAAAGCGGCCATGAAAACCAATTAACCATGCTTTAAAAGTCTGAGATTAAAATGTTGACCTTTAATTATCTCGCTGTAATTAGTCAGATTAATGTGATTTGCAAGGATACAGTAGGTGGTAATGTGAAGCACGTTTTGAGAGTATCAACTGGACTTACCGAAGTTAAATTTGGCCTTTAATTACTGTGCTCCAAACTCACAGTGAAAATGTCCAGGTTTAGTCAAAATTAGGCTGTTTATGTCTGAGATGTCAAAAAATGCTGACTGTTAATTACATCCTCCTCATCCTTTACATCCCCCAATACAAGATAAAACATGTTTAGGACAGCAGTATTTTTTTTTTTTTTCAGCTCGTACATATTGTGCTCGCCTACATTTGTTTGGCTAACACTCATCAGCACTCTACCTTTAGCTGAGGCTTCACCATCCCTCCGCTTATACCCATCAATGCTCCATCAAGGGCCTGTCCAGCGGCTGTCAGCCGATTGTCATGCTATTCGCTTCTTATAACCCAATCTGTCATGCATTGTTAATGTTTAAAGGATATTGTTGTGTATGCTGTTTGCAGCAGCTACATCGCAGGAAACGGAGTGATGTGATTCGACTACAGGATTATGGGTGCATCTGTTTCTTTGATATTAATATTTTTTGGGTGGGGGGGGGGTTGTTCAGCGTACAGCACACATGCTTGATTTGATTTTAATTGTTAAAGAAATGAAAGGACGGCGCTGTAAGTCAAAATCACATTAAGCTTCTTAGCAGGATGTGCTAAGAATTAATCTGACTTGGAGCGGTTGCTGATGAAATCCTAAACTTGATCCAGTGTCAGACTCAGACAGACAAAATAGTTTACTGATGCAAGTTTTACCCGAGTTGATCTCTGACACCAATTATTATTATTTCACAGTTTTTCACTCACTCCATAGCACATGAATCAAAAATAAACATGTGAACGCTGCAAATGCACCTACAATGATACATGAAACCTGCAACAAGTACGTCAAATTACACGATATATAAATAAATTGAAGCATTTTCTGATCTGATCTGACACAATTTGTCAGCGCCCCTTCAAAACCGCTAATCCGTTTGACCATCTGACAACACTGAGGTTGACTTGGTTTGGTTTAGGGAAAGATCATGGTTTGAAAAAAGTACTTAGTTGAGGTTAGGGAAACGTTGCAGTTTGGGTTAAAATTACTATTTTGTTGGTATTTCGTTGACCCATCAATCCACCTCGACCTCCTCCTTGTGTGGACTTTGTTGTAGGGCTGACCGATAAATCGTATTTTCATCGTCATCGCGATATGAGCATGCGTGATGAAGACATCGCAAAAGGCTGTCTGAAACGCGATGAATAAGAAAAATCATTATATTTAGGGATGGTTAATGAAACCCGTTATTAAACGGGCCGTGGGGCTAAAGCTGCATCCTCTCCCTGCTGCTCTGTCGGAGCTCTCCACACAAGTGTGTGAACAGCTGTTCAGAGAGGCCGCGGTGGAGACGAGGAAGTGAATCAGGTGAAGTCGAGTTGACGACTACTAACGTTACGCTCGTTGCTGTAAGTGAGTGCAATAAAACTCTGCATGCGTAAAGCCAAGATCCGTTATCATTACACCTGTTCAACAAGGATAAACATGATGAAACGGTTAAACATGTAGAAAAGCAACGTTTCAATCAATGAAGGGAGGAACGGAAGGCGTTAAGCGGTGATACGCTGTTATTGACAAAGGTGCAGACTACGGAGCCTCAGTGTTATTCATTTATTATCTTCATAAAGTTTAAGAGCAACGCAACCCTCGGCTACACAAGCAAAACAAAAGCTGGCAGTGGGCTGTGTAGTCTAACTGTTTAGGTTAGTTTGTCATGTATCTTACTGGTAAACTGATCAACTGGCTGAGACAAAGCAGCCCCCCCTCCCTCTATCAGCCCTAATGTTACCTGCAGCAGTGGTTCACATCAGCAGAGGGAGGAGGACAGAGAACAGGAGGACAGAGGACAGGAGGAAGGACTGATACTGACTGATGTCTGTGTTCTTCAGTCTTTATAAGCTTCACTCAGTATTTTCATGTCAGGAATATGATTTATTTTATTAACATTTTAGATTGTTTCCAGTGAGATATTAAGGAGTTTATATAGTGACTTCGCTGTTGTAAACATTACTGTTGCTGCTCTGGAAACAACATTTAGCCTAGTTATATATAAAATATATGTATAGCTAATATGCACAACAATATTTGTTTATTTATCGCGAGTCATATCGTCATCACAATATTGAACAATGTTATCGCACATCACAGATTCTTTCCTCATATCGTGCAGGTCTACTTTGTCGCTTTGTAACAACGTCACCTGACCTCCTCATTTCCTCACGTAATATTTATTACGGACGCTAGATTGCTTCGTCATAATATACTTAACATAGACTGTATATAAAGATGGACGACATGACAGCTCCCTTAAAGTGAAGCCAAAAGCCCCCTGGTGGCTGGCTGCAGTATAGGCCATAAATCCCGCGACCTCCATGGTAGCGGATGGGACATGGGCAAATTTAAAAAGTCAAAGTACACGTCAAATACATTTTTCCCGAAGATGGTTTCTTTCATTTTAGGTAATACTTATCACGCTGTGTATGTTCAGGAGTGTCATGATTTCAAATCTAAATAGGATATTGATCGAAATTAGCTTCCGATTTTGACCATCGAAATCAAAAGCAGGATCTGCTATTTTTTTATTTTGTCTCCACCGCCGCCTACTTGCATGCGTCCGAAGGAAAAAACAAAAAAAAACCACTTAAAAGACAACACAGCAGATTTTACCGGTAGCCTGCAGCTACACTTTGAGACACCGTGGCCACTGACGAAGTCGGACATGACGGATAAACAACAGAACTGAAAAAGCCTCCTGCTTCCCTGAAGTGTCTGTGAGTTACAGTATGTAAACAACAAACACATTGTTGACAGAAAAACTACAGTTTTTAGGCTGCAGAAGATTTAGAGACTGCAGCAACCAAAGAAAACAGCGCACATCGAACTATTTGGTGATTTCAGCTGTGGTCGCGCTATCTCCACTTAAAATCGATTCTACATCGCTTTGCACAGTAAAGCGGGGTTTATGCTCGTGTAAAGCATGTAGGTGCTGACAGGGACTTGTTGCATTCAGGTGTGCCTCGTAAACTCTGAGAAACTCTAGCTGCCTCTCTTTTTAAAGAATGATGACAGATGCACTGAGTGAAGTAGTCGCGCAGCCGGAGGCTCAGGAATTGTACGAGAGAGGAGATGTAACTCTAACTTTCCATAACCGTCAGGAGTCTGTAGAACATGTGTCAATTTGATCATGAATGCAGTTCTAGAGATACTCTGGTTAGTAGTTGTGTCTTTCTAGCCAAACAGCTACCGTGGTGCTAACGTAGCAGCTATAGGTGGCTCACGCTAGCAAGCTGCGGCCGATACCGTGGCTCCAGCCCCCCGATCACTACTGCGCAGACTCTGGCTCCAAATAACGTCAAAATCTTGCGGGATATTTTGGCTTCATTTTTGTACAGTGGGAGGATCTATGATATGCGTACGTTGTTTTGGTAAACTTGCTGAAAAGACTGATGCTGTCGTTCTTTGGGAAAAAAAGTCTTGAAACCTCATCCTGATTACTTGCAACATAAAATATGAATCGAGGACAAGAGAACATATTGCACTATCCAGTTTTAAAACATTCTGCAGGAATAGTTCGGAGTTCATACATAATGCATTAGCTACAGTAACTGAGAAAAGAAACCCCCTCAGCTGACAGATCTGCGCTGCTCACGTTATCCAGAACACGCTTTCTAGGATCTCAATTTTGAACGCTTGCCAACTGCACCATTTCCTACATGTGTGCAGCGCTCCGAATGCAATTAAATTCTATCTATTTTGTCAGTGTTGCGCGTCCAATTGATTTCAAGGTGCTCCCGCAGTCGGAGCCTCTGGTCAGAGAGAGGCATCCTCTGCGGACCACAGCCTGTTGAGGAACTGATGCTAATCTAGATAGAGGGAAGACTTGGGGGTTGCACTTTCTTCCCCCACCCCTTCCTTCTCTCCCTCTCTCTCTCTCTCTCTCTCTCTGTTGAAGATTGTACTGATTGTGCTGCAATATGTCGCATGACCACGATCAGGACTGCAGACTGAGGCTTATTAAATCAGTGGTGCATGCCTCTTGAAGCAGTGTGTACATGTGTTCATCACAGCAGCTTACCGCAAGCTCTCTTGACACAGAACAAAGCAAAGGCTTGCATGTGTTGCTCATCAAAAAAAAAAGACTCCCTTTTGATCCCGCGTGACGCATTTGCCTAATGTCATTCTATGTAGGAATAAAACAACTCCATGAATGTGTTATCTGAACATCTATTCAAAGAAAAAGCTTTGATATTCATGAGGACGCCCTCATGTATATTCATGCTCCTAAACTTATGCATGTTTCCTTTCTTTTGCTGCATTGCCTGTGTTTTTTAGGGAACAAACAAACAAACATTTCCTTGCTGGGTTTTCTCTTTTGCTGTTCAGTCTCAACAATGCTTCCTGCAACAGAAGTTCAAGTGGCTTGCGGCTGTTTTAGCGCAACAAGATTGAAGTGAGGAGCTATTGAGCTTGTTTGACTGGGCTGAGTGAGGGATCTGCCCCTAAACATTTGCACTACAGTATCCTGCTGACTTGCTTGCTTGCTCACAATGCCATAGAAACTGGGTTCCTGAGTGCAGTGGAGGCTCATTCTGCTCAGGAGCAAGCGAGGGAGAGGATCGGGAGGAGAGAGCAAGAGGGGGGGAGGAAGACAAAAAAGAGACACAGAGAGGAAAAAGAGAGAGGGAGAAGTGAGAGAGAGAGAGATCAAGAGAGGAAAAGTGAGAGATCCACTGTCACTGGTGAGTACAAGGCTGTCACAGCAGATTGAATCAGTGGCTCAAATTCTGATGCTTTGAGCGTCTTTTTTCCTTCTTTGCTCGCTTTTGACGATTGATTTCCTCGGCTTGATTTCCCTGCTGTGCCGAGGTGCTGGGAGGCAGGTTGCAGGTTGTCAGTTTGTTGGGGGATGTGAGGAGACGCGCGGTGCTTCCCTCTCAGATGCAGAGCAGAGCAGCAGTGGCTTTTTATCAGTGATTAATACTGTTGTAACCTGTAAACTGGTAATCTCTGACTAATATTTACTTTTGAATAATACATGCTGGGTTGAAACTCTTTTTTTGGCATGCCTTCCTGACTGTATCATACTCCTCTCTATCATTTATGAAGCACCGTTTTAATATTTGATAAGAGTGGATGTCTGCAGCTGCACTTTCCGCCTCTATCTTACACACCTCTGCATATTATACCGCCGGATGAAAATAGGCGAGATATTGACTTGACTTTTCCACAGCTTTTTTTGATCAATTATTGAATGCTTTATGTTCAAAACTACACCTGCATGACAGATGTGAAAAGACTTACTCAGCTGCAACATGTTATGTCAGGTCACTGCTTTGTGCATGTTTTTCTATTTGTGTCTCTGTCTGCTTCTGTTTGCACATCCTTGTGTCACTTTTCTTTTTTTTTTTCCCTCCTTGCTCTCGCTGGGTTTGATCAACGTGCATCATGACACTTTGATGAAGCGCCAGAGCCGTGAGGCTAATAGAGGCGGAGAGATACAGCAGGGCACCCTGCGCCTCATGTCAGCCCTAGTGCGAGGAAATTGTGTTATTCTGATCATTGTGTGCCACGTTGTCACTTAGGATTTAAAGTGCTTCAGATGTGTTAATGAGCGAAGATTCCTGCCTTGAATTCAGCATTGTTGGAAAACGTACACGACAGAAAATGTACAACCTGTTATGTGGAGTTAATCCTGTTGGTGTTTATGTTCATCTCTGCGGTTGACTAGGATCCCCTGCTTCCCTCCACCTGTTCCTACAGTGCAGTTGTATTTTTTTCCTCCCCCTCCAGCAGCAGCAGTAGCTCTGGGAGAAGGCTGGATTGAACAAATCCAGCCAGCCTTATCAGTTTTCTGCTGGCTCCTGCCATGACTGGACCCCGGTGGCCCTTCCTGGCAGGCTGTGTATGTACTGTATGTGTGTGTGTGTGTGTGTGTGTGTGGTGGCTCTGCTCTGGATGTGTTACAAAGCACATGTGACTGAGTATGCATGCATGTGAGTGTGGCACTGACATGATTGTATGTGATCAGGATAGCCGTGGGGGTCGTTTTGCTTTTTCTTTGTGAGTGAGATTCTGGCATTTGTTTTCTTCCCTCTCTCGTGTGACATGTTTTACGACTCCTTGTTAAAATGTCACTCACTGAGGCTGGACTGTAAAGCGTCCCTGTGCGGGAGCTTACTGTGTGAACAATAGTGCACAGCGGTGTGATAAACCCATAAAGCACACAGCTGGGAATGCACGGATGCAGGGTGGGTCGAGATAATGCTGGGGATCTCCGACGGCCCCCTCCAGGGACAATTTGTTTGTGATACAATATCAAATTGGGCTGAATTTTGACAGCGCTGTGGCCCTGGATCGATAGCCCGGTCGTGCGTGAGAGGAAACAATATTGCTCTTGTAAACAAGAGGATATGCTATGCTGACAATGATTGCACTTGTTTAGAGGAAGCACAGGAAGCTAATGTTTGATAGAGCACCTGAGAGGAGAATCCTGTTGATGAGGTGGCCAAATGTTGCATCTCTGGATTGTTAGAGAGAGGAAAAGCTCTGCAGGGCATGGCTGAAACTGAAATGCAAATGGCTGTTTAGCAAGTATGGTTCGGATATCCTATTCCATTTTGGTAAAATACCCCAATTAATTAAGCTCCGTGGCCCATAAATCCCTTATCAAATCTTTAATTCACGATCTCTCTTAGTAGGCCAACCAGGAAGTTAGCATCGCCCTGGGTTCCCTCGACAAAAAGCCAATGGGATTTGGGGTTTTGGATTATTGCAGAAAACAAGCTCTGTGGCAAACACACGTTTATGATACTTACACGTTTTTTTCAGCAAGATAATCTTCACAAATTAACACCACTTATGATTTTTGAAACGTGAATGCAATCGCCAGAAGTAAAAAGCTAACGTTAGGCTATAAACGAACTACACCACGGTCGCATGAGCTCAATTATACACAACGAGGCCAGTTGTTAGCAACCGCCTTTTTTAAGACACATTAGGGCTTCAGAATTCAAGAGTGGGGTATCTATTGATGCATTTCATGTTGTAGAACAAAACTTAAAAATCTCTTGAGCTTATGTTAACCACAGGCCTTTTGTTCAAGCATCTAACTAAAAACTAGGGCTGTCAATCAATCAAAATATTTAATCGCGATTAATCGCATGATTGTCCATGATTATTCACGCAAATGAATGACACATTTTTTATCAGTTCAAAATGTACCTTAAAGGGAGATTTGTCACGTATTTAATACTCTTGTCAACATGGTAGTGGGCAAATATGCTGCTTTATGCAAATGTATGTATATATTTATTATTGGAAATCAATTAACAACACAAAACAATGACAAATATTGTCCAGAAATCCTCACAGGTACTGCATTTAGCATAAAAAAGTATGCTCAAATCATAACATGGCAAACTGCAGCCCAACAGCAACAACAGCTGTCAGTGTGTCAGTGTGCTGACTTGACTATGACTTGCCCCAAACTGCATGTGATTTTCATTCACATATCTAGAGGTCAAAGGTCAATTGACACCTTTGGAAATGGCCATGCCAGTTTTTCCTCGCCAAAATTTAGCACAAGTTTGGAGCGTTAGTTCCTCCTTCGCAACAAGCTATGACATGGTTGGTAACAATGGATTGCACAATCTTCACTCTAGCTTTAAAACTGAGCCCGCTACAACCTAAAAATTGCATTAATGCGTTAAGAAATTAGTGGCATTAAAACAAATTTGCGTTAATGTGTTATCGCGTTACTTTGACAGCCCTAAACAAAATACATTAAAATGTCATGACATTCAAGGCAGTCGTGAGTGGCAGCGAGCTTAAAAGCCTTTATTTCATTAAGCTTCAGGCATGGCTTCTTACTGTAAGTCACGTTGCAGCTACAGACCAAAGCTCTCATCGCAACCTGGTGTTGTTGTTGAACACTGTGATCTCCTCCCCAAAACACCACCAGCTGATATAATACCAAAACACCCCAAAGGCACTCTTTCACACTGTTTTTGTCCGGTATACAGAAGAGTATAAATTTAGGTTTCTTAAACACAAAAAGTCGATACGGACAGTTCCAGCGTTGGAGGTTGCATCCCATGCATGTTTTACAGGAGAGAAAAAGTACTCTGAACCAAGCTGAACCAAACAAATAAAACAGAAAAAAATGAGGAATAAAATGAATCAATGATTAATTCATTGCTTCTCTGTAAATGTAATGTAGAACTCTTGCTTCAGTTTTAAACAATAATATACTTGACACCACTGCTATACACAATGTAGAGAGCTTCTGAGCTGCATCTGCACGATCAATAGTCATTTATCAGGATCTGTTGGATCAAGTCAACGTAGCTACAGAGTGGAGACATGAGTGAATTCAGCTGCTACAGTAAAGCCCTGCAGGTTGTTGAGCAGCGCTGAGGTTCCTTTAAGCTCGATAACGCTCCCCTCATGATAAAACGCCGCCTGCTTGCCATTTTTCATGTTATCAGCTGAGCTGTAATGCATCATGAGGCGACCGGCTTCTGAGCACGTGGGTCCCAAATGTCAGGCCTCGGTTGATTCAACGGAGTCAGAGTGATGGATGCATCATTTCCTCGTGCTGACTTGTTGTTTTGATGCCATCATTCGGGGCCCAGAGGCCAAAGGTCAGGTCAAAGCAAGGTCTAAACCCCACGAAGAAATCTGATGCGGCTGCATTTTTTTTACTGTATGAGGGGTTTAAAGGGCAGCATTTGATGCCTCGTTGGAAATTAATCATGGGATAGATGGGTGAAATTAAATATGAAGACAAATATCACAGAGAATTAGGGGTTACATAGTCGAATCTGATTGGTCAGTTCTTGCCTGTCATCAAATCATGTTTGTTTTTTTTGTCATTGATCCCCATCCGTTTAAGCTTTTGTATCTATAGAAAAATAGTAGAGATACATGTGATTATTGCTTAGCTGTTGTTTCAGAGTAATGGACAGCGCTGGTTGTTGTGAGTTTGTAAGTGTATAGTTGCGGTGCTGTCCGTAGTACTGAAACGTTGCAGAGACTGATGGAGACATGGTTTCAGCCTGCTTTCTTTTCGTGGTTGTAAATAAAATAGGGCTGTCAATCGATTAAAATATTTAATCGCGATTAATCGCATGATTGTCCATAGTGAATCGCAATTAAACGCATTATTATAGCGTTAACTTTGACAGTCCTACTAAAAACCCATTCAAAAAACCCATTGACTTCCAGACGAGGGAAGCGGAAGTGCTAAAAAGCGAACTCATTTCCAGGTTTTAGGGCTCATTCCCTTAGCGCTCGATTTATTGATTGTACATCACGTTAATGTACGAACTTGTGGCAGATAACTTGAGAAGGACGAGTGCTCCTCCTCAGCTTACCGCCGGTGTTACACCGTATTCTGTAACCAATTCGATTCTGTGACCTGTAGCAGTGCAATAACAATTTTGCCTTCAGGTAATGCTATCTGCACTGTGCATGCAGAAGAACCCGTGATTTATTTCGGTGATATTTGCTGAATGAGAAAGTAGAATTAACATTACTTCCACTGTGGGGTTTTTCCTCACTTCTGCAGCTGTAGCACTTCCCCTCCCCCCGACCCCCAGTGAGGAGCAAAGGCCATTTTCCATTGCAGCAAAAAGAAAACCGAATCAGGACAGGGTTAATAAATGTCACAGAGCAGTGACAAAACAGGTGGTGATAGCCCTACTACACCCTTATAGGCAAAATAAAATGGTAAAAATGCCTGTGACAGTTTCCTGTAGCTCAAGATTATGCCATCAAATTGCTTGTTAAGTCCGACCAACACTCCAGAACCTTAAAGGTGCTAAATGTGAGATTGGGAGCATTTCTATTGCCTCCGCACGGCTCTCAACATGGTGACAGCTGAGCTGGCAGCTCGTAGCTAACGGTGCTAACAATGCTAACAGTGAAAACAATGGCAAAACTGCTGACAGAGCTAACAGTGTTGACTTGAGAGGTGCTACACTCAGCGCTCGAAATTAAGGACTCCCGCAGTCCCGGGGACAATAAAAATAGGAGCTTGGACACAAAGATGGAATAATCGTCATGGGAGTGGGCAAATATGCTGCTTTATGCAAATGTATGTATATATTTATTATTGGAAATCAATTAACAACACAAAACAATGACAAATATTGTCCAGAAACCCTCACAGGTACTGCATTTAGCATAGAAAATATGCTCAAATCATAACATGGCAAACTCAAGATCAACAGGCAACATATCTTGAGATCAGAGGTCAAGGGTTCCCTTTGAAAATGGCCATGCCAGTTTTTCCTTGTAAAAATCTAGGGTAAGTTTGGAGCGTTATTTAACCTTCTAGCGACAAGCAAGTATGACATGGTTGGTACTAGGGGTGTGACGAAATATCGTGCCATGAAATATTGCGATATAAAAACGTGACGATATGTATCGTCGAGACGAAAAACTGAATCGCGATATCAGGGCATAATAGGTACTATGTACATACGGGCTCCGGGGCTAAAGCTGCAACCTCTTCCTGCTGCTCTGCAAGGCCTATGGAAGGAGGCTGAGTACGCGTCATATCTTTGGGGTACAACACATGCACAGTAAAATCTGGTCTGCCCTCGCCGAAATTGAACCAATCGCAACACACGGCCGCAGCTCCAGTTACACTGCTCATGTGTCATACCCCGAGAGCCATGTCCGCCCGTGACCCAGCACAAGCAGAGCGCGTTAGCTCGGCGGCTAACAGCGAACTGTAAACACGTGTAAGTTATTTAGTTGAGTTGTGAATGACTTTAGTTCCCTCTAGTAAGCTGTGTATCAGTGTCCAGGGAGTTTATTGTGAAGGGTGGAACGGAAGATGTGAAGCGGTGATGCGCTGCAGACTACGGAGCCTCTGTGTTATTAATTTATTATCTTCATAAAGTATAGGAGCAACGTAACCCTCGGCTACACAAGACTGAAACTAAAGCCGGCAGTAGGCTGTGTAGTCTAACTGTTTAGGTTAGTTTGTCATGTATCTTACTTGTACACTGATCAGCTGGCTGGGAAAAAAAATCTTTCTGGCATATGTGTGTGTGTGTTATGTGTAAAAATGAGGGCTGTCAAAATTAACGCGATAATAACACGTTAATGCAAATATGTTTTATCGCCACTAATTTCTTTAACGCATTAATGCAATTTGGGATTTTAACCTCTTGAAAATCATGCTATTCGATTTTCGGAGGTTGTCGCAGGCTCAGTTTTAAAACTAGAGTGATGATACTGGCATCATATGAAACTATATACTAATAAATATACTATACTAGCTTGTCGTAAAGGAGGTTAAATAACGCTCCAAACTTACGCTAAATTTTGTTGATGAAAAACTGGCATGGCCATTTTCAAAGGAGTCCCTTGACCTCTGACCTCAAGATATGCTAATGAAAATGTGTTCTATGGGTACCCACGAGTCTCCCCTTTACAGACATGCCCACTTTATGATAATCACATGCAGTTTGGGGCAAGTCATAGTCAAGTCAGCACACTGACACACTGACAGCTGTTGTTGCCTGTTGGGCTTGAGTTTGCCATGTTATGATTTGAGCATATTTTGTATGCTAGATGCAGTACCTGTGAGGGTTTCTGGACAATATTTGTTGTTGTTTTGTGTTGTTAATTGATTTCCAATAATAAATATATACATACATTTGCATAAAGCAAGCATATTTGCCCACTCCCATGTTGATAAGAGTATTAAATACTTGACAAATCTCCCT
>CAKAKR010050932.1:0-34067 GCA_916700685.1 Adelosebastes latens | reverse complement strand
GAGAAAATGAGCCTACTTCTCACTTGATTTATTACCTCAGTAAACATTGTAAACATGAGTTTATGATCGCAATCGCTAGTTTCAAGTCTTCTTCAATACAGCATGATTTTCATTTAGTAAATTATGGTTCCATTAAGAGTCAAACAGACCATAAAGCAGGGGATGCTTTAGGGCGTGGCTACCTTTTGATTGACAGGTTGCTACCACTGGCATTTTCGTCTTAGAACTTTAATCCTTCCACAGTGTGTTTTCAGTTCATGAAAGTTAATTTTAACATTTTTTGGTCTAAAAATGTCTGATTCAGCGTTCGGTTGTACTTAGCTTCACCCTCTCATGTCACTTCTGGTCCCAAAAAAACAAGATGGCGACAGCCAAAATGTCAAACTTAAGGCTTCAAAACTGTAGTCCACAAACCAATGGGTGAGGTCACGGTGACCACGTCCACTTCTTATATACAGTCTACAACATTTACTCTAGTACTGTACTTAAGTGCAATTTTGCAGTATTTGTAGTTTACTTGAGTATTTCCATTTTACGCTACTTTATACTTCTACTCCACTATTGGAGGGAAATATTGTACTTTTTAACTTATAATATTCATATGACAGCTTTAGGTTCTAGTTACTTTGCAGTTTTAAATTATTTGTAAAAAATATAAATCAACTAATAAATGATGATACATTATTAAAGGTTAAGATACCGGTAGTATATAAAGTAATTAAAATTAGCTCCACCTCCAGCAGCTGCAACATTACTGATGAAATCCAGTAAAAAAAAATAATGCTGATACTTTTGTACTTTTACTTTAGTAAGATTTTTAATGCAGGACTTTTACTATTACTATGAGTACTTCCTCCACCTCTGGTTATAATAAAAATAGTAGACATCATTGCAGTACTACTACGGTACTGAGAGGAAAAGTAAACTCATACTTTACCAATGTAGTAGTATTCCTACAGAGGACATCCTGAATCAAGCATTAATTAAACACAGTACAGTAATAAATCTGGAAAATACCAAGCAATAACAATTCTAGTTGGTTAAAACCATATCACCTGAGAGAATAAATCATTTTTCATATCAGTATTGATTTACAACATCTTACTGAAGAACACACCAACGCCCTCCATTTACCAATAACACCAAATGAACTCTCTACTGCACTTCATCACATGTCCAATAACAAAACAGCAGCGCCCGATGGCTTCCCAACTGAGTTCTATAAACACTTCCAGCATCAGTTTTTAAGAAACTGAAAACTGAATTCTTGGCTCCTTGCTGACATGAAAATTATCTTCAAACCCAACAATGAAAAAAATAGAGTTTGTCTCTTTAGATGCAGAACTGGTTTTCTATAAAATATCCAGAGCATTAAACAACTATTTGCTATGTAAAGATATAGAGGAGTAATGTCTACCTGAGCAGAGAATGACGTCACTCTCCCTCTGTGCGTTTTGTAATCCCAGTTTCTGCTTTCTTTTAGGGCTGTCCTCAACCAAAGAAACTCTTAGTCGACTTACACTTATGCAATTTTGTCGACTTATGAATTATTTGATTTAATCGACAGATCTGAGAGAGACAGATTTGCTTGATGTTTGATGCTGAGCAGCTGAAGTATTGCTCGAAGCGAGAGAAAAGCCGAATTTGAGGCATAATAATGGTGAAGGGCATGCAGCTGGCCATATTTGCCAACATGCTTGTTGCTGCTAATAACCCCAAGAAGCAGGAGTAGTGGTAATGGAGTAGTGCTCAGTGGTTTGATCCCCGGCTCCTCCAGTCCGCATGTCGAAGTGTCCTTGGGCGAGATACTTAACCCCAAATTGCTCCCGAAGGCTGTGCCATTGGTGTGTGAATGACTATTTATAGATTAGATTCTGATGGGCATGTTGGCAGCCTCTGCCATCAGTGTATCAATGTGTATATGAATGGGTGAAGGCTGACATGTAGTGTAAAGCCCTCTGAGTGGTTGAAAGACCAGAAAAGGTGCTATATAAATGCAAGCCCATTTACCATTTACCATCTGTAAAACTGAGTTCATCCACAAAGAATCACACAAAAGCACCACTTTAAATCTTGTGTTTACCAGAAATGTGCTCATAACTTTCTTAGATATAAGTCATTAAGCATGAAAAAAAGCATAAAAAATGACACATCAACTAAAGGTCGACTAAGACCAAAACGACCGATTAGTCGACTATTCGACTAAGAGGGGACAGCCCTACTTTGCTGACACAGCCGGGTGGGTCATGCATGCCTTTAAGTGCATGTTCGTGCATATGAGCGTGGCTAGCTTATGGCCACCACTCTACATTACGCTCATACGGCGGTTACAGCCAATAACGCCGTCCCGAACGACAGCATCGTCGCAGAACACCGTCCGCACCATCGCCATGTTGAGAGCTGTGTGGAGGCAATAGATATGGTGAATTTTGAATTTAGCACCTTCAATGAATATTTCTTAATTACGATTCTTTACCACTCACCTACGGTAATTTCTATTGATGGACTAACAGAAAGTTGCATCATCACAGGGGTCCGAGGTAAGGATGGAAAGCCGCAACGTTGAAACATAGCAGTTCTAAGTCCAACTGTACATATAAAATTACGTGTTCAGCAGTTATTTAACATATCAGCATCATTTGTTTCCGTAAAGCATTTTTACAGGGCAAAGAAATAATTTACAACGGCATTAACTCTGCTGATGTCTTTACTGTTTGCATCCAAGGTTGTAACTTTTGTCAGTGAATTCTTCCTGTTTACAGCTAACAAAAGCGGGTCTATAAAAAACCATGAATGACAGCGTTAACTACTCATTCCCAGGACAGCTTACATCAAACACTGACACTTCACACACCCATATATATAGAAACTAACATTTCAACATAAAGAGCTCGATGCAGTCAAATAAAAAGGAAATGGGATGTAATAGACGGGCTGTTCCTGATGGGATTCAGCTATTAGACGGGCACAGTCTGGGTCCACGGTGGCTTTCTCAGCGGCATGTTTGAACTTGTCTTGTCAGTCTTTAATCTAATCTGTTTCCCTTTGGCCCAGTTTGTGGTTGTCAGTCCCAATTTTGAATAGAAGATGGTAAAGTGTGGTAGATAGTTAAAAAGAAACAGCAGATCATAGTAAATAGTGGACTGGTAAGTTAGGTATGACAAGCATGAAGAGAGGAATGATGAGAAACGTAATGGCCAAGCCAAATGCTTTCTTTGAAGGCTATGCTTTGAGACAGGGCCCATCATTTCCGCTACAAAGCAGGGTCATATTTTCTCCGCAAAGAGATGATTGAAAACATCGCTGACAGAACATTTTGGAAAATAGGAAGGATACTAATGACAGGCTGGAACACGTTTGACCCCCGTGTCTGAAAGAAATAATGGGAGGAATTCAATGAAATAAGCTCCTTTTTCACAGGACAAGCAGCAAGTGAATAGGTGTTGACGAGAGCTCCGCTACCGTCACTGCAAATATTTTCAACACTGTAGAGCTACAGTAAAGGTGACGGGGATATTTCTCCAGCTGAAAAAATTATGCAAAGAAAACATGACAGAAGCAGTTTTGTTACATTGAGAGATTTACCTTTTCTCAGGCAGCGGCTCCATAAAGACTTTTGAGTGATATTCTGCTTTAGTACAACAATTTGATCTTTTAAACCACTTAATGTGGTAGGCCTTCATGGGCTGTAAACCGCTGGCAATTGATGCCCCCGATGTGTTGAGTCATAATTAACATCCTGGCGTTTTTCCGACTCTCTGTGTCCATTACTGAAAATGGGCAAATTGCTTCCAAGGAAGTCTTATGTGAAATGTGTTTGGCCGGTCTACTTTATTTTTCATATTTTCAGGGGAAACTGACTAGCTTTCAGCATTAGAGCAGGGGCAAGTGAACAACATCATTACAGATACCGGGAACAACCAATTACACATCAGAGCTTGTACGATATGCCAGGTCATTGCAAGTTGTCTTTATATGTACTTAAAAGTGAAAAATCACTTTGAGGCTTGCCGACCCGCGTCTCTGCAGAGTTGGCCCGAGCTCAAAAAAGCATGAGGACACGAATAGTGTTTGCGTGGTTGGCATAGAGCACTGGAGATGCTTTAAATGTGTAAAGTTTCTCACAAGTATGGAACTTCTACGCCAGGAGCTTCGATATTTCTCTTCCAACAATTGTCTTATTGCACTCCCCAATAGCCCCCCCAACTCTTTTTAATGTTTTGAAACCGTCTTCAATCATTTTGAGTTTCAAAACAATAACCTGAGAGGTATTTTGGGGATTTGGGCTCTAAAATTGGGAGTCTCTTTCATTATCTGTATCTTTAAAGCTGAACTTATCAATATTTATATATTAACAATGGCTCAAATGACTATGTGTAATATGAAAGCTTATAGCAACAAACCCACAGAGAATTATCACCTTTGGGTTCTACATGTATAACTCAGTTCAACATATCCTCATACAACAGTTCGCATATATGATATCTTATGAAAAGATTTTTCTAATTTTTCATGCGTTCTCCTACGAATATCCAGCAACACGAACGACCAGTGCACCTGCATAAGCCCCTGCAGTGCAGAATCTGTCTTAAAATAAGTATGTTCAAACTACTTGGTGAAGTTCAGGCAACAAATCTACTTGGTTAGGTTTAGGCAACAAATCTACTTGTGTTAGGTTAAGGCAACAAATCTACTTGATTAGGTTTAGGCAACAAAACTACTTGGTTAGGTTTAGGCAACAAAACTACTTGGTTAGATTTAGGCAACAAATCTACTTGGTTAGGTTTAGGCAACAAATCTACTTGGTTAGGTTTAGGCAACAAAACTACTTGGTTAGGTTTAGGCAACAAATCTACTTGGTTAGGTTTAAGCAACAAAACTACTTGGTTAGGTTAAGGCAACAAAACTTCTTGGTTAGGTTTAGACACAAAACAACTTGATTAGGTTACGGAAAAGATCGTGGTTTGCATTAAAATAAGGATGTTTATTACATAAAATAAAATCATAGTTTACTAATGATAATACAGTGTATATATAATAATACAAATAAATTACAACGCAAATAACGGCACCTCAGTTGAAGTATTCTGTTGAAAAATAGGGGACAATGCTTAGTTGACCACCTTGCCAGAAAATCTTTAACACATCATCACTCAGGCCCGGCTGAGGCCCATTAAATCGGCTGGATGGGATCTCCCCGGTCCAAGGTCTGCCATGTGAAACACCACTGAGCATTAAACACCTGTTTCTTGCAGTAACCAGTCTACGCCAAAAGCCATCGCAGTTGAGACCAAAGTGGTTTAACCGTCACCCTCTTGGAAAAAGGCTGCATGGCAGTTAACAGCTGAAGAGAACGGAGGGATGAGGGGAAGATAGAGAGAGACAGGGGAATAGGAAGAGACGGGAATAGGGAATGTGGAGGATGGGCTGTTACTGAGGAGGAGAAATAGATAGTGGGATGAGGTGGATGAAGAGAGTTCTTGGGGAAGAAGAGGTCAGCTAGGAATGGACACAAATGAGAGATATAGGGTTGGAGATCGGGAGGGATAAGATACAGAGAAGTGGAATACAGCTGGGAAACATGTGACTAGAGGAAGTGTTCAGTAAGAGAATTTGCTTTAGGGTCTTGGAGTGGTATAAAGGAATGTCATCCATCTATAACGTCCCTCAGGGACCTCATTATAATGTATCAACAAATGCAGACTTGGACTCATTTGGCCCATACATTAGATCCAGCATGCCAGGGTGGAGTGAGGACTACCAGCGGCCTTGCTTTGAGGTCCTTTGTCTCATTATTTATGCCTGAAATATTGTTGTTGACAATGTGGCACCATGGAAAAACGACTAAATATTGGTTCTTCAGCTTTCACGCTGCCATTAGTCTGCCATTGCCCTGTTTAAACATGTTGATCCACAGGGTGAAGCAGCGGTATAGTCATTTGTCTTTTAACTCCTTTTTTTCTATCTTGTGTTTGAATTCTCTAAAAAACACAATTTCCGTTCTTGACAGCAACCCCCTCATTTGTTTTGTAGCCGGCAATTTGTGGCAAAGGCATGAGACACAGCATTGTGAGCGTGTATAACATTTACACAAATTGCAGCGTCTGAGGTGTATCATTTTCTGACTTAGATTACAGTAGAGATACTTGCATTCAGAGGAATACTGTAGCAGCAGATTGTGTCATATCTCCCCCACTTGGAGGTTCTCCATTGCGAACATGGCGAAGTGGTGTCTGGGTGACGGGTGCTACACGTATGGCCGTGCTTATGGTGTGTGAGCAGAGACACAGCAGTGGGAGGGAGGGGGGGTGCGACACTCAGCTCAGCAGGCAGATTGGGGAACAGCTGCTAAGAGCAATTTGTTAGACAAGTCAGATTGAGCTCTGGCGAGAATGGCAACGGGGCCCCTTCACCTACTGACTCACACCGAGGATTTGGGCCCTGTCTACAAGTATACAGATATTTTCCACCCGACTTTCATTTTACAAAATATCCCAGTCCACTCTTGAACGCAAAAACGACTCCAAATGCTCGCCGTGATATTTACATGTCACTACAAGTGAGTTCACAAGTTAAAGCAGCAGTAGGCAGAATGTTTTTGGCATCATTGGGCAAAAATTCCATAATAACCTTTCAGCATATTGTAATTCAAGTGTTCTGAGAGAAAACTAGACTTCTGCACCTCCTCATGGCTCTGTTTTCAGGCTTTAGAAAATCTAGCATGTGATGGGAGACTTTGGACAATCACAGGTCATTTCAGAGAGAGAGTGGTCCTATTGGCTGTTCATTCAACAGAGGCAGCTGTAATTGTAAATGTGTACTGTTTAGCTGTAAAATGAGAAAGTGTGCTCAACATGGTCACAATTCTCATTTTACAGCTTAACAGTGCACTACAAGATGTTTCTGAATACATTTGACGCGAGAAATAGTCATTACAGTAACAGAATATTGATTCAAATTTGATCAGCGCTTCCTAGTTTGACCGTTTGATCAGACTTCGCGAGTGATTAACAGCTGCTCAGAGACGGCAGACTCCAGATCGGCTCTGATTGATTGTTTTTCTCCGGTCTGTGAAATCCTGCAGATGCCATTAGGAGCTCTGAAGGACACAGAGGCACATGATTTTTTTCAGATTACCTGTCTCATGCACTACTGTCAGGATAGTGACAGTTTTATAAAAATAACTTTTTTTAATCATATTTGCTCCATTCTGCCTACTCCAGCTTTAAGGGTCAAGGAATTTCCACCCTTCTCACTCCCTTTTCTTCGACTTCATTATAATCAGTTCAGTAACAGTCACTGTTGGTGGGGGAGCTGGGTTTCCTGGTCGAACTGCATAACTTACATCATCTCTGCTGTCATCAACTGTCTCTTTAGATGCATAAATGACAAAAGGGAGGTAATTCAGGTTTATGTCCATCGCCCTTCTGAGTGCTCCAAACCTCACCTTCAATCGCCCAAAGGCACATTCAATCACCATTCGATGTGTAATGTGTTCCCTGCTTTGGCCTCCTGTTACTGTTAGATTTTTTTCAAATGTAAAGTAGTAATTAGTCCAAGCAGTGCTAACAAAACGTAAAAAAGCCGGTAGTCCGACATCTTTGTTATTGTTTCTGGCGCATGCTCATTACGCAAAACAACAAATGAGGAGAGGATGTCGTTGTTTCCGAAACGCTCCATTTTACACTGTTTTTTAAAATCTGCACCTCAGAAGACGTTTTCAAAAATATCCGTTTTCGTGACCCAAAACTCTGTTTGCGTGTGGATGAGAGGCCAAAACGTAGAAGAAAATATTAGTTTTTAAAAATATCCGTATACATGTGGACAGTGCCTTAGTCTCCGCTGCAGAACCGCTGGATTCAAAAGTAGGGATGCACCCATCCAACTTTTTCAGTCCCTATACCTGGGCTTTGAGTATCGGCCGATACCGCGTACCGATCCGATACCAGTGTTTAATTTTTTTATGCCTCACTGTGTGGATCATTCTTTTATGTATGAGGCAACATCAGGCCTGATTTAAACATCACTTTCCTAACTTTGTAAAACAAAATGTAACAAATAATTACTTAGATATAAATTTATTGAATTGTTATCATTAAAATAATAAAATGTACACCAGCAACTTGGTAAAAAGAATCTTCAAAATTAACAGGAATTACACTTCAAATCTTTGATTTATATAGTATATAAACATAGAGCTGAATTGAATAGATCGGCCCCATTGTCACTGAGATCCAATCATTTGAGTCAGTATCGGCCCGATATCCGATCCGGTATCGGTGCATCCCTACTCAAAAGGCACTCACGTGGTGGTGGTTAGGCCTTGGCGAGGGTATGGCAGCTGGGGATGTGGTGCGGCGATATCACGGGGTGCCGTACTGTGTTCACTTTCCGCCAAGGGATACCCACTGCTGGCGCTAAGGGCAGGGGGGAAGTCAGCTGGGCACGCTTCAGTAAACACCCAGCTCGATTTAAATGCACAAGGGGAGGAGCGTTGTCCTGGAGGATCTTTCTTCAAACAGAATCTGAGAGTGTTTTAATATGGGTCTGGTGGGATAAATGCTATCCCTCTCTTTCTCTCTCTCTCTCTTTCATTAGCCATGTTAGATGCCGGATAAGCGTTCCTGGCCATAAAGATCCAGTACCATGTCTGTGTTGCACTCCTGATGATTTACAGAAGATAGCTGGTTTCTTGAGCAGACATGTGGTTGTGTAAAGTATCTGTTTAGCAAAGCGTCTGCATGTTGTTTGCTCCCAAGATCTCGCTGATGGTGAGTAAACAGCCAGCTTTGCAAACACGCAGAACTCCAAGATGTGCTCGTTTCCCCCCATAACGGATTCAGAATATAAATCATGCACCCAAACACATTTTGGAACAAATGCGGGTGATTAATTCCTTTCATTTTGCTAGATTCCAACATGCCGAACACATATTGCATTGCGTTTGCCAGTGACTTATAGTCAGTCACTCATTTCCACAGTTTAAAATCGCTGCTTTGCACAAATTAAAAATGCATTTTTTCCGCTCGCGCCTCCAGCGGCTTGTGTCAAAATATAGATAGCTGACTGAAGCTATTCAATTTAATAAGATTTATGCCCATTAGCTTTAAACACAATTAAACAAATTGCTCACTTTGTGAACTTATTTTAATGAGTCACTCTAAACGAGCCACCTAGTACACATAGTGGGATATCTGAATAACTGAATAGCTAGGGCTTGCTTTAATTGCCAGTTAATGGTTAATGGAGCTTGGACATCATCTATCAGGAGTGGCGATTTGAAAATTGCAAACACTGTTCAGAATGACAACAATCCTGCCTGCTCTCCATGCCTCACTATAACACACACCCACATTCACGTGCACAGATTTTGGAGAGGGTGTGCTGCTCTCTGAAAACACAGCAGCGAGATAAAATGATGGACAGACCACAGGGGGAAAAAAATAGCCTCACAGAAGGACATCTGGGTGTTTTATTATGCCTCAGTTGACCTCGCCGAGCTGTGCATTTGTATGCAAAGTTAGCACAAAGTGCAGCTCAAAATTGGTGCACAGAGTTGCTGCGGGATAAAAGTGTTGAAGATAATGAAGTGATGACGTCTAAGCCAGGTATTACGGTGATAGAACGTTGGCGATAACGTCTAAGCCTATGGCGTCTAACATGTTGGTCCTTTATCCAATCATAATCAATCATTGCGTAAGTCAAATAAAATCAAAGTGATCTGACACAGACTCATAATGAACCGAAAATATTTTTACTCGGGCTGTAAAAGTGAACGCAATAATAACGTGTTAACGAAAATTTGTTTCAATGCCACTAATTTCTTTAACGCATTAAAGCAATCGATCTTTTTAAGGTTTGTAGCGAGCTCCTATGAAGTAGGAAGGAAGGAATCCATTGGTACCAACCATGTCATACTAGCTTGTTGCAAAGGAGGCTGGGATGGACTGTCAACTGGGGTGGACTGTCCTCAGTGCGTCAATGGTGTCAACAACCCATCCGTCTTGTTCACTATGTTTTTTGGTTGGGACTTCTTGCTTTGTCATCACCATTCATATACAACTAATGTGTTTATGAATAAATTGTTTACCAGAGCACAATATTCTTCATAGATCTAGCCTCTTAATTTTGCTCTCAAAGTGCACCAGATTGATGCATTTAAAATATACTAGGGCTGTAAATCAATTAAAATATTTAATGGTGATTAATCGCATGATTGTCCATAGTTAATCTCTTTTAATCACAAATTAATTGCACTTTTTTTTTCACACACGTGTGGGCAAATATGCTTGCTTTATGCAAATGCATGTATATATTTATTATTGGAAATCAAATGTCAACACAAAACGATGACAAATATTGCCCAGAAACCCTCACAGGTACTGCATTTAGCATAAAATGGCAAACTGCAGCCCAACAGGCAACAACAGCTGTCAGTGTGTCAGTGTGCTGACTTGACTATGACTTGCCCCAAACTGCATGTGATTATCATAAAGTGGGCATGTCTGTGAAGGGGAGACTGGTGGGTTCCCATAGAACCCATTTTTATATTCACATATCTTGAGGTCAGAGGTCAAGGGACCCCTTTGAAAATGGCCATGATAGTTTTCCCTTGCCAAAATTTAGTTTAAAGTTTGGAGCGTTATTTAGCCTCCTTTCTGACAAGCTTGTATGACATGGTTGGCACCAATGGATTCCTTTGGTTTTCCTAGTCTCATATGACTCCAGTATCTTCACTCTAGCTTTCCTAAATTGAGCCTGCTACAACCTCAGAATCATAAAATAGCGGCCAAAAAATTGCAAGTTGCATTAATGCGTTAAAGAAATTAGTGGGGTTAAAACAAATTTGCGTTAACGCGTTATTATCGCGTAAACTTTGACAGCTCTAGTATATACAAAATGTTCTGCTCCCGTAACCCCCTTAGTGGGTCCGAGGTCCACCCACAAGTCTCTCAAAATCCTGTGGGAAAAACTCTGTTAAGTCATCCAAAGCTTGATGTCCCCCCACATCGGAACTCATTCTGGCGCCACTGGGTGAATGGATTAGTAAATGAGGAAAGGGGGACTCAGCACAGCAATTTATATTATATATATAGTTTTCTGTATTATGTGTTGTCTACAGTCTCAAAGGTGTGTGGATGGTTAGACCTTCACATATGGCGTGATAAAATCATCATCATGTGCAATAGTGTCATTTAGTTCCGTACTCTCTGCAGGGCACTCAGAGGAATAAATAATCTCATAGTCCCTCATCAACTACTTAGTAAAATGTGTGCTTTAGCCTCAGAGACCACTCTTGAGAAATTATGAAAATGGATCACAAAAGGTTTTGTGAAGTATCCGTTGGCGGTGTTTACCGGGGCTTAAAGAGAACTTTTTACTCTGTGAAGCCTGCTCACAGAAGCGATGAAATTTCTGATGCAGCTTCTTTTTTTATTTTGTATATTGTGTTTTCTTCTTTAAAGTCCTGCCAATAGGTTCAGAGGAGGTTTTGAGGGGATATTGATTTTGATTGACTTCAAAGACGGTCTAGCGAGCCTGAAAGGATCCCTAAGAGACTCTTTGACACCCAGGTGCATTGCGTTACCCTTTCCCATTCAGGGCATTAGAACGTTCAATGTCTCCCACAGCAGTAATACGGTAACCATTTATCCTCTGTCAGCCTGGTAATTGAAGCAGGTTAAAGTGAAGCGCTTTGTTAAGCGGCAGGGCATGTTACGTTGCGTTATGACAGACGGGTGATCGCACTTTGATGGCGTGCGTTTGATTATGTGTTTTTGCCTCAGATGTCCCAACATAAAAGTATAGTGTGACATTCAATGACGGGGTCTTTTTCTATTGGCTTCTTGTCCCAGCGTGCATGTTCCCGGTAGATTTCCTTGTTTTGACAAGCATGTGTTCGTCACCCACCTCGTCATCATCCCGGGCCTTGACTCACCTCAAAGACGACGCTTCCCATCACGACTCCTCCCCCGGCTCTCGGGCAGCGCTGGCAGCTGTCAGACACGGAGGGGCATGCAGCGAGGTGTCAGACGTCCTGGCATTTGCCCTCTCTCTCTGTGACAGCAGCTGACTGACAATGACTGCCAGCCCGACAGTCTCTTACCCATCTTCCCCGTGGCCTGGGTTCCAAATGTTATCATTACCGCGAGGAGAGATGTCATCATTTTCTTCCCTCGGAACATGGAAGCACTCGCAGCAAAAGTGGCAGCAGTGCAGTGGCATTCAGCCTTGTGTGAATGACAAGATATTATAGCAGCTGTACCGACAATGGTTCATGCACACTAGGGGCCATAAAAGTGATTCATACGCTGTCTCCCCCTGTTTCTAAGATAAATGTAGAATTATATGACTCAACCTTCGATGCCCTTTGGTTGGGAAATGAGCTCGCGTCTGTAGACGGATTTTGCCATAAAAAAAAAAAAGACTGAAAGAAAGCTGGAATACATAGGTGAGAGTGAAGAAGTGGGTTAATAATAGACAGGGAAATCTTTAAGGGGAATTGCTTTCTCTCTGAGAAGCAGGATGGCCGAGGCCAACCCTCGTGCCAGCCAATCAGGAATTAATTCAGTTGTCAATATGGCCTGAATCACCACTGGGTTCTAGGTCGCAGTCTCTTTTGTGAAAATTACAAATGAACTGCAGGAATGGGAGCAAAAGAGACTGAGTACATTTTTTATTTAAAGGGAAACAACGCCCATTTTCAAAAATTCATACATGTTGTTCCTATGGTCTAAGACAGCCCAAAAAATATTATTAAACATGAACAACTCTCTCCAAAATCCAAAAAATAGGGTACTTAAGATCAAATTTGTGATGTCATATGATATAAAGTGTGAAACTGCTCCATATACAATGTTTCACAACTGACAACACAACAATAGAATAAAGATCATTTGGGTATAAAAAAGAAAACAAAAAAACGTACAAAACACAAAATTCCGTGGGTCCACAAAATAAGTCTCCCATTCATTGTCTACGGAGCAGCTTCAGACATTATACTTGATGACATCACTAGCTTGAGACTTACAGTATTCTCTTTTCTGGCTTTGAGAGAGAGTCGCTCATGTTCACAAATATTGATTGAACTTTCCAAGGCCATGGAAATAACATATTGGAATTCTTAATTTAGATGGTGTTCCCCTTTAATGGTCAACATTGACAGAGCATAGCCCCATTATCTGTTAGCTGTATTATCCCCATTAGCCGTTAGCTCTGTGGGCTGTAGGGTATTAACCCCGTTATCTGTTAGCTCTGTAAGCTGTATTAGCCCCGTTATCTGTTAGCGCTATTAACTGTATTAGCCCCATTAGCTGTTAACTTTGTTAGCTGTATTAGCCACATTAGCTGTTACCACTATTTTCTGTAGTTGTGTTACGTTGTTTCCGTACGTGTTTTACTTAGCTTACTTACTTATTTGAAGCCCAACCATTACGTTTTCCCTCACCCTAACTAAGTGGTTATCTTGCCTGAACCTAAGTTAGTTGTTTTCTTGCCTAAACCTAACTGCGGACGTTTGCCCATGTAATGTTGTGGTCTTTTTATGCCTTCCTGTAAGACCAGGTTGAAAAAAATATTAGGCCAATGGGTCCAGCAGTATACAAGATTAGCCGCGGACAGACAGACACAGAATACACCGAATACATAATCTCCCAGCGGAGCTAATAAAGGAGTCGAGGAAGGCGAGCCACCTCCACAAATAAAGTAGTTCAGCTGATAGTCTCCTCTCTGGGACAGGCCCATATCAGATTAATGGCAAAGGGAGGGACAACAACTCTGATTATTATTTCCCTGCCCTACACTCCATTTGTCCACTTTCGTCTCTTGGGTGCGAGTCGGAGAATAGACTACCAATGTCCGTGATTACCTGCTTTCAATTTGCTCTCCTTTCTATTGTGCGGTAGCTGCACTGCCCATGAGTCAAACACACACACACACACACACACACACACACACACACACACACACACACACACACGTGGGATTGCAGAGCACCTTTTCTTTTGTTGACTGCAACCCGATGAAAATTGCCACCTGAGGAGAGGAGCTAAGGATGTGGCACTCAATGGGGAGTGTTAAATCCACTGGCACGGAAGGACTTGCAGCATTGTTTAGTTTTTTTGGACACTTTATATGTGCTGCCATCGTGTAGCATGGTTATTTTAACTGTCCCCTCAATCACGCCACAGCAGAGGAGGCAGGGAAGGACACTTGTCGCTCTATAAGACAGTTTACACTGGGTGAAATATTTCCGTGTTATACCTTGCTTACACATAGATAAATGTACAAGTGTGCAGGTACACGCCCAGATACTTCAACCCTCACTGACATTGACTGACATTCACACACCCATGCTTACATCCTCCTTTCTTCCTCTTGCTCACGCTCTCAAATATATACACACACGCACACACACACACGCTCAGACTGTGCTTGCTACGAGGAGAGAGAGCAAAAAAGATGAAAAATGAGCCAAATAATGTCAGACCGAAGGCAGCACCTATCAAACGCATCAATGGGTCCAAGGTGTGCAAGGACGGGGCGGAGGTTTTATGACTGCTGCCGAACATAAATACTAGCTGGGTGTCTGTGGTGGAAAGATCTCTGACTGCGGGGCAGAAAAAAAAAAAAAAAAACGCACATTTTGCAGAAAATGAATGTAAATGCTCTGAAGCCATATTCAGCTTTTATCAGGTTTTTATCTGCATCAAAAACTCTCATTGAGTCGCCTCTTTTAAAGCATTTGTGAGAATGCTGTTCACAAAGCAGACATCACATACACACATTGCTGGATTAACCTGCTGGGGTGCCCCACGGCAAAAAGAAATAAGCTTTTTGGTCCCTACTAGGAAGCCCCCCTACTATTCTCACTATCTTTGCTATGTTTACAGTGTTTCTTTTCTAGAATACTACCTGTGGTCATTTGATTTACACATTAATTCAGGATTATGCAAAATATATGCAAAGAATGAAAGCCTTAAAACTATATGATTTTTTACTATATTTTTAAAAAAAAACAGAGACCCAATTTGAAGGGTACCCAAGGCTAGTCAGGCCTAATCTGAACAGACCCAAAGATAAGTGGTCCCGATCCAAAATGCGATGACCCAACAAACCCAGAAAGAGAGAGAACACCACCAGCAGAGTACAGTAGCAAAAAGAAGAAACCCCATTGTTGTTGTTTTTTGACAACAGCTGCTGCCGTATTATATTTATAATAATTTGATTGTTCAACAGAGGCCATTTTGGTAAAGACATTAAATATGACAATAGAATAGAAATGATTTTGTTTTACTTTTGTACGGCACTTTGTAGGCAGACATTTTACTGGCGTCCAGTAGTCGCTTTCATTCCAAATTGGCGGAAGCGTAGCTTTGCTGCTGGGTGCTGACGTTGTAATGGAATGACTAATTGACTTTCACTTCTTGGCAATATACGTTCTTTGACAATACCCTGAGAACAAAATGTTGATATGCCTCAAGAACTAATTTATACAAATAATTGAAAGCCATATTTTCACTTCCTGCAACAACAACAAAAAATGTGATCTGCTCCTAAAACACGGTTCACCGAACAGTAACGTAAGTGAGTCCTTTAAAGAGTAACTTCGGTATTTTTCATTTATTTGAGCGAGACTCTTTCCATGATGTTGTCAGACACTTATAATAAAAATCAGAGCATGTCATGGCAAAAACAAGCACTTTTAGTTGAGGTTAATGACGATGCCAGCTTGCCCCAATAGGATTACATTGCAGCCCGTGAATAGCTGCAGTCTACAGCGCTCTCCCTCAATACTGGACCGATTTCAGAAATTGTTGTCTCTATTAATCAGATAAACACAAAAACATTGGGAAAATAGGGTCAGGTTGATAAATACCAAGGTTATCCTTTTTGTTTTTCTTTTGAAAGAAGAAGAAGATTAAAAGATTATTTCAACCTGTTTTCAATGCAAATTCATTAGTTTGAGGTATTTTCTAAAATCAACTTTTTCATCATTTGAGTTCAACAACCTGATTTATTCCCTCATGTTTCAAGATACAGACACTCATTTCTAAAACATTTTGATAATAACAATAACAAGTTTATATCAATTTTTAAATCTTTAATTCTTATTGTGCTGCAAATGTTTTCAGAACTCAACTATTGACAGAAATATCTTCATAAATTGCAGATTAAATTGCCCAACACAAGTTGTTTGATAGTTAAAATCAGCCACACCTCTACCAAGAAAAATACCGCTCCAACATTAATGCATCATTCATAATAGTCCTATAACCAATCTTCATAATAAATACTTTCACTTTTGATAGTTTAAGTTCATTTGGCTCATTACATCTTTGTACTTTTACTTGTAACAGTACTTTTAGGTTGGTTGGTACTGTAATCCATCTTCTGCTGTACATACTGTATGTCTATAACAGTGGTTCCCAACCTTTTTCGTTAAGGGTCCTCTTTCTATTATTGAGTAAACTGACAACCTCTGACTAAGTGACATATTTTTTGTATATTTCATATTATAGACAATGCATAACAATAACAGTACAGAACAAATGATAAACTGTACAATTAATCCAAATAGTGGATGCAATAACTGCAAGAAGTTTGTGTTCAACGAGAGATTTGGAATATTATACAATATATAATTATGTCTGTATTATGCATTTCTTTTTTATTTTTAACAATCATAAATACTTAATAGTCTTATTTTTATTGACATATTCAGTGTTTTCTTCTCCTTATTTTCTAATGCAGGATGAGGCTGTCTCTGTGAATATAACTTGTGTTCAGATCTTCACAGGCCCTTATCCTGTTTTTATCTTAAATAATAATCCAAACTTTAGAAATACCAATTTCATTTAGTTTTCGAGACCCCCAGGTTGGGAACCAGTTGTCTATAATATGTAGATGGGTCCAAAAAATACTAAATAAAACACTGATTATTCAGTAAATTCATTGCTCAGGGAACAAAGTACTCCCCTGAGGACATGTTGGAAGAATAAATATATTCCTAAGACACTATTTATGTTGAGTAAGTCTATGTTTGAAGTGGGTTATCTGTGGTCAGGATTGTTTGAAATGTAGATGTAGTTTATATTGTCACAGCCTAGTGTGTAATCCTGAACCAGCATCCCATTTTGAGGCCTTGATATTAGCAGTTAGTTGTATCCAACAGGGGGAGCTGCTGCTCATCCTCAGCCTGTCTGCCTCCATTGGGCTGCTGCACTCACACACTCACACTATACATGTATACTCTCCACTGTTTGGCATCAATTCTCACAGATATTGATCTGTGCAGGCCGTACCCTTGGGCAAGGTGATTTTACACTTATCTCCCCCCCCACTTCTCCAACTCCCCAATCACAGCCCCCTGTCGCATTCGCTGCGCTGTGGGGGTGAGGAGGAGGAGGAGGAGGGGGAGGAGGAATCCCACTGGATTTGTCTCTGACTGCTTGTCAGTATTGCTATTGCCAGTGTGTGATTGATGTATTAGGTCACTTGTGCATAAGCGTACACATGAAAGACACACGTATACAGGCCTAATCTCTCTCACACACACACTCGCATAGGCACGTGCATACGCGTTCAATCATGGGCAATTTTCCCCTGAAAATAACCACAATCATGGCTCGTGTGAAGATATTGATCAAAGGATCCCTGCGTCGCCTTCTCATCTGGTTCATTCACAAAAGCCTTGTTTAAGGGAACCTCAGGGGGGTGACGGCTCAGGTACCTGCATGAGCGGAGACATTTTAGTAAAAGATCATTTAACCCTTTGCCACATTAACAGCTCAACAGCTACATGAGGGATCGAAAACAGACGCAGTATTGATCAAACACCCTTCACAGCACCGAGCAACCACCTGTATTCTCTTTTATTTCACTAACTGCCGGAGTAAAACTAGTCAGAATTTTCATTTCCTTATCACAGCGTACAATTATCCCATATCCAAAACAGTAATGTTTAACGGCTGAACATTTTCAATCTGACTTTTAGATACCTAATGTAATATCACACTTAAATTAGTCCTCCATTCAGTCTGAAATGGCACCTTTTCTAAGTAGCTGTGAATGGAAGGTTTCTGCAGCACGGTGAAGTGCGGCTGCATCACGCACCAATTATCATGTTGAGAAACACTTCAGAAAGAACTAAACGCACGAGACCGTCTGATGTACGAGCTGTACCGGCTCTGGCAGGAGCAGGAAATGTGGAGTTATAAATAAGGATCCAGGAAGCTAATGTGCTGACTCATTTGATAATCCGCACCCGTATGAGTGCAACAAATAAATCATCAAACAACAGCTCAGGGGGGCTTCCAAAAGTTAGGTTATCGGAGGTTTTAATTCCTGCTTTCCGGTGACTTTTCATGTGGAATAAAACACTTGCGCTCGTTTAATGACCAGTCTACAATCAGGAGAACCATAGAACCAGGCGGCAAGCTCCGGTTCTGAAAAGTGAAACCAGTGCGGAAGTCTCTTAAAGGTTCTCTGTACGATATTCAGACCATTGATATAGCAGCAAACAGCTATTAGCTATGTAAAGATATAGAGGAGTAATGTCTACCTGAGCAGAGGAGGAAGTCACTCTCCCTCTGCATGTGTTGAAATCCGAGCTTCTCTGTGCTTTGTTGACATAGCCGGGTCGGCCGCACATGCCTTTTAGTGCCCCACTGGCTAGCTAATGGCCGCCACTCTGCACTGCACTTATCCGGAGGTTACAGCTGATAACGCTGTCCAAACTGACGGCGTTGTTGCAGAAACGTAGCACCCACCCTCCTGTTCCCAGCCAGGTCAACACTGTTAGCTCTGTCTGTACTATTGCCGTTGTTTACACTGTTAGCGCTGTTAGCACTGTCGCCACGTTGAGAGCCATGTGGAGGCACTATGCGCTAAATTTCATATTGAGCACCTTTAATCCTGCACTCTTTCTAACTTTGACCTTTTCATAGTGTGTTTTCAGTTCAAAACCAAGATGTTGACTGCCAAAATGTCAAACCGTAGTCCACAAACAGATGGGTGATGTCAAAGTGACTATGTCCACTTCTTATAGAGTGCTCCAGGGATGAAAAAATGTTTGTAGGCCAACCAAGAAGTTAGCATCGTCCTGGGTTCCCTCGACAAAAAAACAATGGGATTTTTCCATTAGGTTTTGGATTATTGCAGAAAATAAGCTCTGTGGCAAACACACATTTGTGATACTTACACGTTTTGTTCAGCAAGATAATCGTCACAGATGAACACCACTTTTATGATTTTTGAAGTGTAAATGCAATCAGCTGAAGTAAAAAGCTAACGTTAGGTTATAAACTAACCACGGTCGCATGAGCGCAAGTATTACACAACGAGGCTGTAAAGGCGGACTAGTCGACGTTTGTAGTTTCATTTAACCACTTACTGTAGCAAACACCTTTTTTAAGTCATAGCTTCAAAATTCACAAGTGGGATATTTACTGATGTATTTTATGTCGTAGAACACAACGTTAAAAGCTCTTCAGCTTGTGTTAACCACAGATCTTATTTCAGGCATCTTACTTAAAACCCATTCAAAAAACCCATTTATTTCCAGATGAGGGAACCGTAATTGCTAAGATGTTAACTCATTTCCGGGTTTTAGGACTCATTCCTGTATAAAAGCTACAGTCTACGGTAATAATAAGTAGGCATGAATGACAGAGAAAGAATGCCAGTGTTGCACATGCATGACTTTCACACAGCTCTCCGTAAACTGCAAAGACTTTAAACATTCTGTTGTTTTGCCTAAATCAAATAAGCCTCTTATTGAGAAAGGGGGGAAATTGTTCTTAAATGTGAGACTGTCTCATTGTCTCCCAGCTAAAAAAAAACATGCACTCCAGCCTGCCTAATGGAGTGATAACTGCTGCAAGCACAACCATAGAAACTGTATTTCTGGTGGAAGGCAGTTTGTTGACTATTTGGACACAGCAGGGACTGTATAGACCCCGGAGTTTGCTCTTTACTATTTTTAATGTTTGCAGAAAATTGGCAAAATTTGAAATCCTCTAAAAACTACCAAGAAAGTCAACTACATGGTCATCCCAGATGTGAAATGGGGTCACTTCAGCCCAATCCACCCACAAACTGGGTTAAACAAACATGTTCGGCCCTTGCGACACTGAATAACAGCCTCTACAGTGGCAGCAGCCAGGTGCAGTGATTTGTGTGATGTTGATGATGGGTTTGTTTAGAGGGACATGAGGGCCGTGTAGATTGCTTAGAGTGGGGTCAGCACGATGGTAATGACAGTGGGGCCCTCTAAATCTGGAGGGGTGACACGGGGGAGATGGAAAAGAGACACGCGTCGGAAGTTAGTGGCTTCCGCACGGGCGATAATGCGTCGAGTGTGTGCTTGTGCGAGCCGAGCGGCTGTTTGTGTGCAAACATATAGAGAAAGAGCTCACACGCAGACAGATGGAGGCAAGGTAATTGTGTTTCACCCTGCCTAGTCTTCTTCTCTGATGAGTTGCTACACGCGGCGCCTGACCAGTGGGAGGGAGGAGGGAACCACAGGAATTAGAGAAGTGGCAGGATACCATTTAAACATCACAGTGTGTCTGGAAAAGGACTGGTTCTAAGCCTCCTGTTGTTTTCTGTGGCCTGTTAGCCCTCATTTTGCCATTTTCTGGGCACAGAGGGGGTTGTCCCTTTGTGTACGTACAAGTGTGTGGTTTTTCATCAATAGTAATTGCTACGTATGGCGCCTGAACCCTGTTAAATGCTGATCTTAGGCCTTAGCTCATAGGGTGTAATTTGTAAAGTGTAAGCTCAAAATTCAATCAGGCTGGTTTTGTTATGCCAATACAAAACCACACCAATCATTTAAATACAATTGCTGTTAATTGTCTTATTGTTATTGGCAGATTTTTTTCCTCTGGTGTGGTCAGGATTTTCTGCCAGGGAAAAATGGATTCATTGCCTCATATTTCTGTCAGATGCCTCTTTACACTAATGGGGCAGCTTGTTCAGGGTCAGCCGCACCCTGCCAGCCATGGAAGCACCCTCATTGTAGCTGCATATTCAGTTGGTGTTAATGTGAGAGGCATGGTGCAGTAGGCCGCAGGAGCGATCGATAACAGGGAGGATGCAAGGAGAGACTGACAAACACACTCACACACACTTGTGAAATATCCTACTTACACTACACACATGACTCTTTAAGAGTTCTTGGGGAAGTTAATGGGATTATGGATCAATGCAGAACTGTAAAGACTGAAATAACCCTCTGATCTGACAAAGGGAGTGTTTCCTATATGCGGCAGTGTCAATGTTCCTGTAAGGTGTACTGTGAGGTGTGACATAACAGCATTAGCCATGGTACTGTATGTATGTAATCATGCTGTTAGAGAGACTGTGCTATTGTAGATGCCAGTGCTTGTACACATCTGGAGTGCTTACCAACCCACAAACTGTGAAATAAGGCAACCCATTCAGTTTTTTGTGGGCTGTCTAGATCAAAAAACGTGGTTCAACTGAGTGCTACAGGAATGAGTCCTAAAACCTGGAAATGAGTTAGCATTTTAGCACTTCCGGTTCCCTCGGCTGGAAGTCAATGGGTTATTTTAATGGGTTTTTAGTGAGATGCCTGAAATAAGGTCTGTGGATAACACAAACTTAAGATATTTTAACATTATGTTCTATGACATAAAATATGTCAGTAAATATCCCACTTGTGAATTTTGAAGCTTGAACTTGAAATTTTTTTTAAATAATTCTAAACTTAAACTTAAACTAACAAGTGGCTTAATGAGACTACTAAACGTCATCACGCCGACTCGTCCAGATTTACAGCCTTGTTGTTTATACTCGCACTCATGCGACCGTGGTGTAGTTTGTTTATAACCTAACGTTAGCTTTTTACTTCTGCCAATTGCATTCACACTTCAGAAATCATAAAAGTGGTGTTCATTTGTGAAGATTATCTACAAAATGTGTGAGTATCATAAATGCGTGATTGACACAGAGCTTATTTTCCACAATTATCCAAAACCCAATGGAAAAATCCCATTGTCTTTTTGTCGAGGGGAACAACAGCAATGCTAACTTCCTGGTTGGCCTACAAAATTTTGTCATCCCTGGAGCACTCTATAAACCATTCAGATTTGGCTCCCCTTGCTATGTCACATGCAGGCTCATTAGAATATACCAACCACAGTTTGAGAACTACCTTTGCAAAGGTGCGCCATGTTTTTCTCACAAGCCAATCAGAGGAGACTGGGCTTTTTCAGGAGGAGGGCTTAAAGGGACAGGCGCTAAAATGGAGCGTTTCAGACAGAGGGTGAATGCAGGTATATTCAGACAGAATATACCTGTATTTTTTTCTAACATTAAGACACTTAAACATGTTCTAGTAGAAACCCAAAATACAAACATGAACCTTTAAAATGAGCATATGTCCCCTTTAATGTCCACGCAGACACAAGAGGAATTTATTTATAGAGCAAAAAATGTTGACCGAAGTTCTTCACAGAGAAATTTTAAATAAAATCATATAACTAAAATACACTTATGAAATGAAAATGAAAATAGTAATTACGTTCATATGGCGTATTTTTGAAGGACAACCAGGAAGTTAGCATCGCTCTGGGTTCCCTCGACAAAAAGCCAATGGGATTTTCAGAAAATAAGCTCAGTGGCAAACACACGTTTAGGATACTTACACAATTTGTTCAGCAAGATAATCTTCACAAATGAACACCACTTTTATGATTTCTGAAGTGTAAATGCAACAGCCAGAAGTAAAAAGCTAACGTTAGGCTATAAACAAACTACACCATGGTCGTATGAACACAAGTATACACACAACGAGGCTGTAAAGGCGGACGAGTCGGCGTGGTGACGCTTATTAGTCAAAAGTTTATTGATGTATTTTATTTCGTGGAACAAAACGTTAAAATATCTTAAGCATTATTTCAGACATCTAACCAAAAACCCATTAAAGAACACCCATTGACTTTGAGATGAGGGACCCAGAAGTGTTAAAATGCTAACTCATTTCAGGGTTTTGGGACTAATACCTGCAGAACTCTATTTACTTGGGTCAATTTTTGAGAAACGTGGTCATCCAAGCTCCTCCCAACTCTGGCTCGTGGTTCCACAGATATATAGGGACCTTCTCAATGGTCCTCATGGTTGTTGTGGATGCACAAATTACCTGTTCCGCGTAGTCGGCATGGGGGGGATATGGAAGGACCAGTGTCAGTGGGATTTTATCCACCTCCAGGTTTGACGAGTGTCTTTTAACTCCCTTGACGTCCTTAAAGTTGAAACAATGGTGTTTGATGCTTCCCTTTCCTGGCCCCCGACATCTAAAAAAAGAGCAGGATTTTCAACCATCGCCTCAGTCGTGCCAGGTTAACAGCTGAGTGCTATTTTGGCATTTCGTCCCCACAGAGGAGGAAGTATCGGCGGGTCATTTATCTTGATTTGGAGAAAGTAGTGAAGTGTGTCGAGGCAACTCGTTGTCCTCCACAATTAAATCTGCATCCATGCTGCAAAAGAACAATGGTGCCGGGGAGGCTTTGAGGGTGACAGAAGCCCACACGTTCTACTCCAATCAAGAGAGCGGGACCGTGTGGTGAAGGCTGTCTTCAGCACTGAGCAAACACTCTTTTAAGAGCCACCCATACTTTCTTTACAGAGCAAATCCAATTCCACGAACGTGTGTCTTAAAACGTGAGAATTTACATAAATTGCTGTAGAGCATGTCAAACCCATGCAAATACTTAAAATCAATTTGTGATCTTTTATATGGTGTGTTTTTTGTGTGTGTGCGTGCACGCTTGGATGTATGCTTCTTCCCTGTCATTCTGTGCGTTAGGATAATGTATGGCTCCGATGCAGAGACAACATCGTGATGGTTTACCAGGTAGTGTTCTTTCACAACCTGTCAGAATAGCATGCAGGTGTTATAGTTCTCAGCTAAATGTCACTGTTACATCATGTAGCAAATCAACACTTTATATTTCTAAACCAAAAGCGGAGGTTCAGTTGTCATACTGATCAGCTTTTCCCCTCATTTAACTTTGGTTAAATTTAGCTTTTTGTATCACACACAGTATATGGATTACTGCACACTAATGAGAAGATGTAGCCTACCTTGTGATGACCACGGCAGCTGAAGTGGACAGCAAAATAATATATATATACAATAATATCAACCCATAGAAGAAAGTAAATGGTCTTGACTTGAATTATTTCAGTGCAAGCATACAACATTATAAATGAATGAACTGTAAACATCCTTGAAAATATTGCATGTCTGTTTTTATGCTGGGACAAAAATGTGATGTAAGTGTAAATCAATTAATTGTAGTAATTGTAGGTCAATGGCCCTGTATAACACTAAGGTGTAAATGTAAATGTCTGAAAAGAAAAAAATATTTCAGTTAAAGAAAGCACCTCCTCCTGTAGGAGTAAATACATATACATTTTAAAAACAGCTTAGAAATACTGCATTGTAAAAGTCCAGGTGTTTACTCCAGGAACAAAATGCTAATTATTTTGGAAACAGAACAAAATGCATAACTCCAATAGAACAATGTAGTTTCAGATGCAGTTTCAGTCCAGCTGTTCAGCCCAGGCAATTAGGAGCAAGTAACAAACTTCAACAGTGTATCACTGAAGTTAAACTCTATAGCCATTACATCATGTCCTGCCTCAAACATCAGCTGATGGGTCTTAAACTTGATAAAAGGCTTAATATCTGAGGAAAGTTTCTTTAATTGTGGCAGCCAGCCCGGATGAAATAATTCATCCTCATCTGATGGCACGGAGCTGGAGTTTCTAGTGGGTAACTTCTTTTCAAAGGAGGTCAAAGGGCATTCTGTCGACTCTCTCTACTTTCACACTGTTGGAAAGTTGGCATCCAGCTGGAGAGTAGTGGTGGGCCTTTCATTAAGTGTTTGCCCTGCCCTTTCATCCTCATCCTCATCATAACACTCCTGGCCCACCAAACCCTCTACTGTTGATTGAGGAAAGTCCTGAGACAGACTCATTACCTGGGGATGACACTGGCTGGTGATTGCATACATATACTGTATATACTATATTAGGGCTGTCAAAGTTAACGTGATAATAACGTGGTTATAGGTTATAGCGGTCTCAGTTTTAAAGCTAGAGTGAAGATACTTGTATCATATGAAACTATAAATCAAAGGGATCCATTGGTACCAACCATGTCATACTAGCTTATCGTGAAGGAGGCTAAATAACGCTCCAAACATAGGCAAAATGTTGGCGAAGAAAAACTGGCATGTAATTTTCAAAGGGGTCCCTTGACCTCTGACCTCAAGATATGTGATTAAAAATGGGTTCTATGGGTACCAAAAAGTCTCCCCTTTACAGACATGCCCACTTTATGATAATCACAGTCATAGACAAGTCAGCACACTGACACACTGACAGCTGTTGTTGCCTGTTGGGCTTCAGTTTGCCATTTTATGCTAAATGCAGTACCTGTGAGGGTTTCTGGACAATATTTGTCATTGTTTAGTGTTGTAATTGATTTCCAGTAATACATACATATATGGGATGTGACATATATACTGTATATATATGCTAAATATACCTTATATATATATATACTAGAAAAAAGGTTAATCCTCTGGTGCACTATATCCATGTCACCCATGCACTTTGTCATAGAGCTACCACTGGTCAGGTGATCTGTATCCCAGGATCCCAGGTGTAAGGGGGCATGGCCTGGGAAACAAAGAGAAGACAATTTTTTGGGGTGGGAAGAAATAGGAAATGCTTTTGAAGGTAGATGGAGGAGTTAGGTAGAAGATAAAGTATTTAGCTCCTTTTTTATGGTTGCACCTTTTTTATCAGAAGTGAACATGGAAATCTGTGTGGTTTGAGGAGCATAACTATTGAGCAAAGACCAGAAATAAAGCCAAGGCCGGATTACCAATTCCCAATACTACGTCTGGTGAGTTTGAGTCTTTTGGGCTTTTCTTGCAATGCATTGGGGGATGTTTTCTTAATTCATTGTGTTGAATCTTACGTTTTCAAAGTTTCCTTTTAGTGTTTTCCTTTGTTGTTTCACCGCTTTAACTTGCTGTCAGCCAGCCCTTTCCGACTTGGAACTGAAGCCGTTTTATCCATCTATGCTCTCACCAAAGCCACCAGACTCCATTGTAAAAAACCTGTAATGTGTGCAGTTCTACCGCTGCCTAGATTGGTTAGTTTGTTTGTGTTACTGTGTGCCTTTGGTGAATGTGAACTAACCAAAGTATCACAATAACACAAACAAACTAAGTGATCGAGGCAGCGGTTGACCAGCAACTGCTGTGAGATCAAATTAAAAAAAAATTTCAAATGAGTTTGGTTGCTTTGGTGAGAGCATAGATAACGGAATTAGTTCCCGACGGAAACATAGACTGTATAGCTGTCTCACAGCAAGGTAAAAAGGCGAAACTATTCTAAATAAAGCGTGCTCTTATATTGATTTTTTTAGGTGGCATTTTGCTGCTGCCCCCGTCCACAGCACTAAATTGCTTTGTTGCTTTGCTTCGTGTCTGCTTCTCCAAACTGGGGGTGTACCGACCGCCATCTGCTGTAGGTAATACACTGACTATGGATAAGTACCTCATACAACCCCACTTCAAAACACCCAAACTATCCTTTTAAGGCTAAAGTCAAGGAACAAAAGTCTCCCTGGAACAGTTAGTGCCATACAGGTAGATCATAAAGATTGTAACATAATGCCCTCGATCTGCATGGGGGTATCTTTGCCTGATTTTAGGTAGATATACTGTAAATCCCCCTACTCAGAGGTGGGTATATGCTGTAATCCTCCATAGCACAGTGTTTTTTTGTTTAATGGAATGTTGTGCTACTCTAGTTGATTCCAAGGTTTGGACCGTTGTTGTAATTATATTATGTAGATACTCTGTTGCATGCAAAAGCTGCCAGCAACAGTCAGTCTATAGAAATGGAGTTGCCAAGCTTAACATTTGGATTTGAAGAGCCCGGTCATGCTTTTTGCTCTCGGCCGACGTGACATTGTTCCGCTACTAGAGCACTAAGCTGTCCATGTCTTTTCCTGCACACAGACATTTTTTTTTTGCCAGTGACCATTTGCAAAAGGAGAATTGCATTTGGAACTTTTTCCTCCCCATTTAAATATTGCACAGAGCAGCTTAAAGACAAACAGACAAGCAAAGAAACTCATTAAATGATAAACTAATCAAATGAAGTCTGGTTGGCATTTGAGTGTGGTTAGTTTGGAACAGAAAGTCCTGCACACCTATCGGAACATGTCACCAAAGGAAATGTTATCCGCGCAAATACACAGAGAGATACAAATTTGGAAAAGGATACGTAGACATCGGGGCACATTGCCTACACACACTCTCTCCCAGATCCTCCAGCTGCTGAACCACAGCTCTCCTCACACACATCACAGACACACTCCCACTCAGATCAGCAAGAATGTAGCACAGAGTAGAGCTAACGACAGACCCGGACTGTGAGCAAATTCAGCTGCTGTGTTTCCTATGTGAAATGGATGTTTGTGTTAATGTTTAATGCCGAGTTGGAGGCAACCTGCAAGCAAGCTTAACCAGGTGCAGCAGGAGGGCCATCAAGGTTTTCAGAGACTGGTCCACCAGAAAGCACTGTTTTCCATTGTAAGGCCTTATCATACATTATGTCAAGCTACAGCAGGCGGCATTATCTGGAAGACAAAAAAAAACTGCATGCAGATTACTGAAATATACTCAATATATGAATGAAACATAACTCACTGCTTCCTTTCAGTAGCAAGCTAAGGCAACTGTGGAGCTAAAACCACTGCATGATCACTCATCTGAGTTGTATAGAAAAAGGAAACCAGCCTCCACCAATTGTGTTGAGTAATGAGTAACTACTCCATTTTAATCTCCCCACTATTCTGTGACTGTTACCAAATATATATTCATATTTCTGCAATAAAAGGCATGTCAGCATGGAAAAGGTTAGTGAATTATTGGATTTCTTGTTTAAATGTTCATTTCTTATGTCAGTTGATCAGCAAACGGATTGATCTGTGGGACTGCATTTTAAAGGCACAGTGTGTGGCATTTAGGGGGGTCGTGTCAAGAACCTGTGAGTTTGGGAAACTCTCGGGAGATGGTTAAAGTTCGGCATTGATCTCGAATAGTTAAGGTTAGGATAGTTGGGCAGCGACTCTAGCGAGAGTTTTTGCAGATTTTAGATCAGATTTCGCAATTTGCAGATTACCTTCTAGACACGAAGATTTAGGGGGATCTTTTAAATAAGAATCGTTGTTTTGTTTTTTTTTTACCTTAGAATGAGCCGTTTATAGCTAATTAGAGAGCGGGTCCTCTTCACCGAGCCAACTGCCATGTTTCTACAGTAGCCCAGAATGGACAAACCAAACACTGGTCTAGAGAGGGACATTCGCATTTTCGCATCGGCCGCCGTAGTTCTCCTGCATGCTTGGCACACGTGAGAAGTTCAGTAGGTTGCAATCTGCACCCTCACCACTAGATGCCATCAAATCCTACACACTGGACCTTAGAAAGCTAATTTCTTAACAAATCAGTTGATCAGCAAACAGATTGATCTCTGGGACTGCCTTTTAAAGGGCCAGTGTGTGGCATTTAGGGGGATCGATTAGCAGAAATTTAATATTATACTTTTTAGTAACAATACCCAGCCCTAGTAGTTCTCCTACACGCTTGGCACACGGGAGAATTTTCAGGTGGTTGCAATCTGCAATCTCACCGCTGGATGCCACCAGATCCTACACACTGGCTCTTTAATATCGTAATGCTGTATACGATAGTGTACAGTCCCTGCAATTCAGCGTGAAAATATTGCATCAGGATTGCATGTATTAAGTGAATATGTTTCCAGATCAGACAGTAAAAAACAACAGAGTAAGCATGTTTCAAAGTAGGCAGAGGCTAGCGTGGGATACCCACTTACACAAAGCTCCACTGAAGAGGCGTCAATGTGCAAACTGTTGAGAGGCAACAGAGATGATTTGCTACTAGTGGCTGTCCCCCTCTGTAGTGGAGGGGAATCACACAGAATAAGGAGTAGTAAGAGTCACATTTCATGGAGAAAGAGAGAGATTGCTGGTGTGAAGAGGGAGCTGGAAGGACCGACTGCCACTAGAGAGGGATGTTGTTTGTGTGTGCGCAGGAAAGCGAGAGGGCAAACAAGCAGAAACTGTTGAAAACAAGAGAGGGAAGGAAAGATGGCAGGTCAAGAGACGGGCCAGATTTATAGAGTACCATTTCAGTTTTTAAAAGCCTGCCCGCATTACATTAACTCAAGTGATTATAGGGGGAGTGGGGAGGCGTTGCGGTAAATCATGTCCACTTTCATACAGAGGCAGCTCTTTCTTGATGGATTGTGTTTGTTAGTGGAGCCTCGTGCAGAATGCATGCGACGCAGCCAAGATATTGCAATATTCCAAGGGGGCAAAAGGGAGAGAGGCTGTGGATATTGTGTGGCGCTTATTTGATTTGTGGCTTCACGTCGCCACAGTTCTGAGAGACTGTCGGTGTCAGGCCAGTCAGCAGTGTCTTCTCTTTAAATAATGTTGTCTCGCTTGATGTGTGATTTGCAGCGCAGACGTCAAAACTGCCACAGCTGTCTAAAAATGTGTTGCCAGCATGTTACAAACGTCCCTACTGTTCTGTAATGCTGTTTTACCGACACGCACAGAACTTCCGCGAGAAAGTCAGTCTTCTAAATGAATGAGAGAGGACATGTGTAGGTGTGTTTCAGGGAGGGAATTTAACGTTTGGCACGTTACTTCTCCAACACAAAAATACCCAAAATAGCTTGTTTTCTAACAGCAGAATGTTGCGCTCTTACTTCTGCAGAGATAAAATTCCTCCATGCACAAAGCAGAATATGCAAGATTCAAGTGTGTAATGATCACACTCTTAGACCTCTACAAGGGAACTTCAAAATGATACTCAATTAGTTTGAGAGAATATGCTCCGAATAAATCTGTGCCATTAGTAGGCTATAGTGTCATTTATCAATTAGAATTTTTAATTCATGTTTTTCTGTCTTTTGGTCAGTGAAATGCGCCCAGTGTGCCAGTCATATGATGCTGACGGCTCCGACTGCGTTCACTGCTGTTGCTGTTGCAACAAACTGCTAAACATCAAGGAATGAGTTCCTGTGATCCCTTTGAAGCACGCTGTCATGTTGGAGACACGTAGCTGCCACTCTTTTTGCTAGGGGGGCTCCTTTTGTTCTATGATGGAGGAGAAGGTTCGATGAAACGGTTGATCGTTTTGAAATGATTTACTGCGGGCCCCCGAGGAAAGAAGAGGAGAAGTTGACTGGGTGATTTCTCATTCTGTAAATGGTAGCTGACAAAACTAAATAGAGGATTGTGTAGCTGCACAACAATGTAGAAAAAAAAAAATGATGATGATGCGCAATCACTGGTTTGGAAGAAATTCCACTGACACTGCAGGTGGGAAAACTCTGCTCCCAGTTGTCAAATGCATCAGCTGCTATACCATAGACTGTAAAACATGAACCCAGTCTCCGTGACGTCACCCATAGGTTTCTGGAGAGCCGTTGTGAATCTCAAAGTGGGTGGTCGTCGCCATCTTGGCAGTGACGACACAGTCTAACTCGCTGCTAATCCAAAATTGGGGCAAAGAGGTGGATTGTGGGTGGAGCCGAGGTGGGCCCTGGTGACGCAGCAGAGCAGACAGCTAGCAACCTTGTACAGCACCCACCTGTCACTCAAAGCAGCCACGCCCTTAATTATGCCTAACTTTAAGTTTTAAATTTATCCCTGTACAGTTGTCATGAACAAGCAAATTAGCTATAGAGACCAAAATCGTTCTTTGTACCAGGCTGTAAACATGTTTATTTCTGCTGTAAAGTTGGGCATTTTAACATGGAGGTGATGGGTAACATGGGGATTGACTTGCTTTTGGAGCATAGACTGTATATAAGAAGTAAACGTAGTCGCCGTGACGTCACCCATTGGTTTGTGGACTATGGTTTTGAAGCCTCAAGTTCGGCATTTTGGCCGATGCCATTTCGATTTTTGGCCATCGCCATCTTGTTTTTTTGCAACCAGAAGTGACACGAGAGGGTGGAGCTAAACACAACCGAACACTGAATAATAAGACATTTTTCAGCAACCAAAAATGTTCCAATTAACTTTTATGAACTGAAAATACACTGTGAAAGGGTTAAAGTTATAAGATGAAAACACATACAACTCCCAGACCGGACAACGCCGTGGTAGCGACCTGTCAATCAAAAGGTCGCCACGCCCTAAAGCACACCCTGCTTTATGGTCTATTTGACTCTAAATTGGACCATTATTTACTAAATGAACATCATGCTGTATTGAAGAAGACTTGAAACTAGTGATTGAGACCATAAACTCATGTTTACAATGTTTACTGAGGTAATAAATCAAGTGAGAAGTAGGGTCATTTTCTCATAGACTTACTTATAGACTATACAAGCTGACTTCTTTTTGCAATCAAAGGAGTCGCCCCCTGCTGGCTATTAGAAAGAATGCAAGTTTAAGGCACTTCAGCACTGGCTTCATTTCTCAGACCCGGAGGTAGCCCAGTGTTTTGGAGCCAACTTGAAGTGGCTATTTGAGGAACTGCAGTTTCTGGCACTTCAGCACTGGCTTCATTTCTCAGCATCGGAGATTGCCGCTTGGCTGCAACCGATATGAACACTGGCATGACAAGTTGGCTTCATAACTGGTTTGAAAAAAAACTGGAACTAATGATCTGTGCTTGATTTTTTCCTTCATTAGTCACTATAGCCAACAGGCAGGCACAGTGTGACACTGTTGCTTCCACATTGAGTCAGAGTGCTGCTGATTGGTTTATTTTCTGTCACGTTGTCCATGCAGCAATGTAAATATCACTGTTGCATACAACAGAGAAACATGAGACATGCGAGACGCCGTTTTTTTTCCAGAGTTTGCTTGAGTGTGACGGTATGTCTCACTGTAATGTTGTTGCCTGGTTACGGAGCAGAAAGCAGGAGGATGCTGGGAATGATTTTAAGAAATGACCTCATCCTGATCTTTATCAAATGCAAAAGATGGGACAAATGCTGAGTGTGAAACTGAGTATCATGTCCTTAAAGTGTTGGAGGCAATGAATACAAGGACTGCAAACTGTGCTGCAGATTATGAAGAAACATGACAATAAGCAGCATGTTTTGCAAACAAGACAAAGGACACAAACTATCCTTTGAGATCCACCTGCCCCCGTCTCCTACAGTTTAATCTGGACAGTAAGCGATGTGTTCCGCATTTTCTTACCTGAGTAAGACTGGCAGCTCTCTCTCTTTCTCCTCAGTGTGCTCGCTCACTCTGATGTGACATGCATGTCGCATCAACTGATGTAGCTGCAGGTGATTGACAGGTGAGCAGTCAGGGGACAAGCAGGGTGTAGTGGCTGCAGAGACGGGAGCCTCTGTCCCCTTTGCTCTCTTTTCCCCTCTGGTCCAAACGAATGTTGGGCCTCATGCAGCAACATTCTCTTAAATTTCTCTTATATTTTCTCTTAATTTTCTGTTAAGACCAAAAAAATAAGATAAGTCAACTCCAGATGCACCAAACGTTCTTGATGAATCCAACTTGATCATATATAATTTTTTAATGCTTTCTTTATTGAACACGTGCTCATAAACAGAGGTACAAACAGATACATAAAAAAGTAGACGAAACAAAAATACATAGGCCTATACATTTCATAATGCCAGGGTTTAGTTTATATACATCATATTATAATCATTAAATAACTCAAAGGTCTTAATGGCTTTTTTTGTTTTTAAAAATTGGTAAGATGGTGCTAGATTGTTTGAATTCATTAATAAAATGCAGAAAAGTTGGCTTGGCTCCTGACCATCTTTTCTTGAGAATATGACATTTTCTAAAAAATTATAAATAATTGTATGATATACAGCATGTTACTGTCAATCTTATCTTGACTAAAATATAGCATTACATTAAACATATTTATTTCAACATTCATCTTAAGTTTCTTTTGTAGAAAGTTGGGCTATATCAATCCAGAATGTGAAGTACTCTCTTTTTTTCAAGTCCACAGAAATCATACTTATAATCAATATCCAGCCTTAATCTTTCTAACACAAGTTTTCCTTGGTTTTACTGGATACTTGATCATAAAACTTATACTTTTATATACTTTTATTCGTTTTTATTTTATGCACTTTATGCTCTTTTATCTTGCTTTTATATATGTAAAGCACTTTGAATTACCTTTGTGTATTAAATGTGCTATATAAATAAACTTGCCTTGCCTAAATTGGAGGCATGTTGCTGATTGGTTTATTATTAGCATAGGTAACGCCCCCTACGGGCAGGTGTTGTGCCGTGTGCAAACAGTGTGACGTGTGCAAACACTCTGGTAACAGGTAACAGGTTATATGCCCGAGATTTGGAGAGATCCCACCAAAAAAGTCTGGAAGAAGAACTTCATGAGTAGTGAAACTGAGGTATGCGTACTGTTACCTACTGTTAAATAAACTTAAAGGTGCTAAATGGTAATGACATTACATTGGGAGCATTTCTATATTGCCTCCGCACGGCTCTCTACGCAGCTACTGCTGAGCCCCGCGGCTCGCTGCTAACGGTGCTAACGGTGCTAACAACGGCGGCCCCGAGCTAGCTAGTGCGGCACGCTCTAGCTCACGGGCAGGAGCATGCACCTGCAATAATTAAAAGCACACACAGCCGCCCCAGCTATGTTAAAAGCAAGAAGCTCGGATTACAACACACACCGAGGGAGATACTTCATTCTCTGCCCAGGTATGAAGCTTCATGAAACATTGAAGCTTTCCAGCAAATTGGTTCGGAAAAGGGTTCATTTCTCGAGGCTTAAAGTGCACAGGAAACCACCTGGTGGCCAAAGAGTGTAAAACAGGCAGATATGATCTTAACCATGTGATAAGATAAGATAAGATAAGATATTCCTTTATTAGTCCCGCAGTGGGGAAATTTGCAGTGTACAGCAGCAAAGGGGATAGTGCAAAAAACAAGATGCATCAGCTAACACAGT
>CAKAKR010050931.1:0-12946 GCA_916700685.1 Adelosebastes latens | reverse complement strand
TGTACTGTGTTTTCAGTGAAGTACCAGCAGTATTTGTACTGTGTTTTCAGTGAAGTACCAGCAGTATTTGTACTGTGTTTTCAGTGAAGTACCAGCAGTATTTGTACTGTGTTTTCAGTGAAGTACCAGCAGTATTTGTACTGTGTTTTCAGTGAAGTACCAGCAGTATCTGTACTGTGTTTTCAGTGAAGTACCAGCAGTATTTGTACTGTGTTTTCAGTGAAGTACCAGCAGTATTTGTACTGTGTTTTCAGTGAAGTACCAGCAGTATTTGTACTGTGTTTTCAGTGAAGTACCAGCAGTATTTGTACTGTGTTGTGTGTGTTGTGTGTGGAGAGGTGATATTTCTAGAAATGTCAAACAGCTGGTTGTCATCAGTCTGACCCGGGTCACCAACAGAACCGTTCTCAGCTGTTCTGTTCTGTTCGACCGGTACCAGACCTCACTATAGATTCCCATTAGTGCCGACACAGCATCACCGCCAGCTGCCAGTTTAGTGACTGATCATGCACATCTCTAGTATAGATATATATGTGGACGGACGGATGATATCATGACATATTAGCAGCCGTACGTGCGATGACATTGAGGCTATTTCAATAATTCATCTGCAGCTTCGCTCCACAAGTGGATCCATCAGACACAGAAGCTTTTAATGGAGCTCTTTACCAGCTCGCCGGGCTTCTTTGTTCTGCTGACTAATGTTCTCTTTAATAAATAAGCAGCTCGCAGGAAACAAACAAAAAGTCGGCGCTGCAGAAAATGCCGACATTTCAACCCTCCAGAGCGGCCGCGTAGATTCACAATACAGTGTCCAAAGATTTCCTCTGGATGTAAAAATCAATATCAGTATTTCTCTTTTCCTCCACACAGAACTAATTATTATCACTGAGAGTTAGTCGGCTGTTTCTGCTGGCTAAATACATAACTGTATTATTTTAGTTGATTCTCATAATTAGCTGCACGCTGAACGGCTGACTGACTGTCGCCGTGTTTAGTGTTGGGAATGAATCACACTACGAGGTCTGACTGACAGTATAATATAATATAATATTGATTCATATGAATAATTCAGTGTGTATGTACAGTCAGAGATTCATTCTCCTTTTATATAACAGAGCTGTTTAGTCTTCCTTAGGGGGGTCCAGTACAGGAGGTCTTTAGGGGGCATGTCTGTAAAGGGGAGACTCGTGGGTACCCATAGAACCCATTTACATTCACATATCTGGAGGTCAGAGGTCAAGGGACCCCTTTGGAAATGGACATGACAGTTTTTCCTCGCCAACATTTAGTGTAAGTTTGGAGCGTTATTTAACCTCCTTCATGACCAGCTAGTATGACATGGTTGGTACCGATGGATTCATCAGGTTATTTTCGGACATTTTTATCGAACATTTTTCAGAGTTTTTTTTTTAGGACAGTTCTGGGACTTTTTTTTTCAACATTTTCCGGACTTTTTCCGACATTTTCAGACTTTTTTCAGACATTTTTCAAACTTTTTTTCGACACTTTTTTCGAATATTTTGTAGACTTTTTTTCCCAAAATTTTTGGGACTTTTTTTCTGACATTTTTCCGACTTTTTTTCCAGACATTTTCCAAACTTTTTTAAAAATATTTTTTGGACTTTTTTCCCAAAATTTTTCGGACTTTTTTTCCGGCATTCTTTCGACTTTTTCGAACATTTTTCAGACCTTTTATTGGTAATTTGTTTGACCATTTTTTGGACGAAACCCTCACACTTACACATATCTGGAGGTTAGAGGTCAAGGGACCCCTTTGAAAATGGACATGATAGTTTTTCCTCGCCAAGATTTAGCGTAAGTTTGGAGCGTTATTTAACCTCCTTCATGACAAGTTAGTATGACATGGTTGGTATCGATGGATTCATCAGGTTATTTTCGGACATTTTTATCGAACATTTTTCAGAGTTTTTTTTTTAGGACAGTTTTGGGACTTTTTTTTCAACATTTTCTGGACTTTTTTCCGACATTTTCAGACTTTTTTCAGACATTTTTCAGACTTTTTTTCGGACACTTTTTTCGAATATTTTGTAGACTTTTTTTTCCCAAAATTTTTGGGACTTTTTTTCTGACATTTTTCCGACTTTTTTTCCAGACATTTTTCAAACTTTTTTAAAAATATTTTTTGGACTTTTTTCCCAAAATGTTTCGGACTTTTTTTCCGGCATTCTTTAGACTTTTTCGAACATTTTTCAGACCTTTTATTGGTAATTTGTTTGACCATTTTTTGGACGAAAACCCTCACACTTACACATATCTGGAGGTCAGAGGTGAAGGGACCCCTTTGAAAATGGACATGATAGTTTTTCCTCGCCAAGATTTAGCGTAAGTTTGGAGCGTTATTTAACCTCCTTCATGACAAGTTAGTATGACATGGTTGGTACCGATGGATTCATCAGGTTATTTTCGGACATTTTTATCCAACATTTTCTGACTTTATTTCCGACATTTTCGTACATTTTTCTGATTTTTTCTTCAGACATTTTTCAGACTTTCTTTCTGACATTTTTTTGAATATTTTTCTGACTTTTTTCCCAAACTTTTTTGGACTTTTTTCTGACTTTTTTCCGACTTTTTTTCCAGACATTTTTCAAACTTTTTTTGGAATATTTTTTAGGCCTTTTTTCCAACATTTTTCGGACTTATTTTGACATTTTTTCGAATATTTTTTAGACTTTTTTCCCAACATTTTTTAGACTTTTTCAAACATTTTTCAGACCTTTTATTGGACGTTTTTCTGACAATTTTTCTGACGAAAACCCTCACACGTTCACATATCTGGAGGTCAGAGGTCAAGGGACCCCTTTGAAAATGGACATGACAGTTTTTCCTCGCCAAGATTTAGCACAAGTTTGGAGCGTTATTTAACCTCCTTCATGACCAGCTAGTATATATCACCATACGGTGCCGATTTGATATGTGCGATATGAATCTTTCCCACCCCTCCACCGTCTGTTTGCAGTAGATCCCTGACTGGTTGGAAACGGGTCTGTAGAGTGTTTTTAGCGTTCAGCCTCCCTATCCTCTGAACAGATGCCTTCATCATCATCATCACTACTCTCTCTCTCCCACATACAGCTGAGCTGTAGGACGGTGAATCAGATTTATACAACAGCTCTGATACTACAGAGACTACAGAGTCTGGACCAGAACTATTTCAGTCTGCTTCAGAGCTTCACATCTCACCTCAGCAGTACAGTAGTCCTTAAACACTGCTGTAGCATCTCAGAGACAAATCTATTCACATCCCTCTCACTGTACCCAGAATACCCAGAGTACCTAGAGTACTCACTGTACCCAGAGTTATGTTTTAAAAATAAAAACTTGACTGAAATCTCTTTATTTTTGTTGACAAAAACTGTTTCAATGCAGCCGTTTAATTCTCTGCAGGACAACACCAACAGGATCTATGGTTTTATCCTTCCTACTGGACGCTGCGCTGGCTGGATGGGAGTTTCTACAGCCGCTAACTGAAGGTCAGGAGGACTCGGAGTACTTAGTTACTTCAGTTTAAGTTAATGACAACAACATCGGGGCTTCGGAGAAAAAAACCTTCTGATATTTTGGCTGAAATGTTCAATATAATCTCACATCTAAAACTAGAACAGTTACACTTTTTCTTTGACTATGATGAAACTAAAATGACCAGACTTTTATTAACTAAAACAGGATGAGGTGACTAAATATGATAAAAACTAACGAGGACATTCGACACAGAGCTAAGACTGAACAAATCCATGTTTCAACTGAAAGTCATTAAAGATAATAAAACTGAATTATGTCCCAGTATTACTGAAAATGAGCCTCCACTGTAATAATGTAATATTCTACTAACGGCTATATCTGATAACCAGAAGCTTCCAGAGACCGGAGACCGTCCCAGGGAGGATTTCACAGTGAGATGAGTGGCGGTGCTGTCAGATACGTAGACCACCAGAGACAGAACCGGGTTTGTCCTCAGCTCCGGAGACTAAATGAGGCCCAGTGGGAGGACGAGACCGTCGCCTTCGTCATCTTCGGCTCAGAGAGTCTCTTCATCCTCAGTCATGGCGACTGTGAGACAGTCAAACATCGTCTACGTCAACCTAACACCGGTACGTCTGCTGGGAATAACACAGGAACAGACTCAGAGACGCTCTTCATCGCTCCATGAGACAGACACGTGTTCCCAGTACCATTCAGAGTGTTCCCAGTACTATTCAGTGTTCCCAGTACCATTCAGAGTGTTCCCAGTACCATTCAGAGTGTTCCCAGTATGATTCTATATGTGTTTACAGACCGTATCTCTGCGTCCTCCCACACAACAAGCCTCTCATTAAATACTCTTATAGCAGTAGAAGAACTGTTTTAGTGGAGTGGAGGGACGAAGGTTAAATCAGTTATTAGATCAGTTATCCTCCACAGAACCAGCACTGGTTCTGACCAGGGATGCACCGATACCCGATACCAGTATCGGGTATCCCCGCTGGGCCGGGATCCCACCTCAGCCGCCACGTGCCAGCCCTCACCTAAGTCATAACTTATTGAGAAAAAAAGTCGTAATATTACGAGAATAAAGTCATAACTTTACGAGAAAAAAGTTGTAATATTACGAGAATAAAGTCATAACTTATTGAGAAAAAAAGTCGTAATATTACGAGAATAAAGTCATAACTTATTGAGAAAAAAAGTCGTAATATTACGAGAATAAAGTCATAACTTTACGAGAAAAAAGTTGTAACATTTTAGGAGAGGATAAAAATGTAAATGATTTCCTTTGGTTCATCCCAGTTTACTCAGGTATAGTAACAGTCACAATGTTCCTGACCCTGGGGATGAATTCTCTGAGGTCTTACCTATCCATAGAGACCAAGATCATGCAGATAGACCTGCTAGTTGTGGAGCTATTCTTCATTTATTTATGATATGTCTGTCTAGGAGAACCACACCTTCCAGTAGGGCTTAAGAGGTTAAATAACTCCACCTTTATTTCAGGCATCCTGTTAGAGCGACGAGCAGAATGACAGTGGGTTTATATTCACTAAATGTTCCAGCAGCTCAGTAGAAAGTCAGCATATATAGAGAGACTCCGGTAGTGTTTCTACCGTAGAAGAGCAGCTGCAGCCTGAGGCGACTCCATGTGTTACAGTATGTGTCTGACTTCTTATGTTAACTGAACCCTTCAACATAAATCTGGAGGAACATCTGTAGTAGGAGTTTTTAAGAGGTGACACCTCCTCCAGGCAGAAGGTGGATAATGTTAAAGTGTTATCACATGATGGATTCATCTTCCAGCTGACTCAGTAACTCAGTAACATCCCCGCTGGGAGGATCTGCTGGACAGCTTCCCGTACCTGGACAGGTGTTCCTCTGCTCTGATAGGACATCCCAGTGCTCTTGTGTAACATGAACGTCTGGTTGGAGTTTTAAAAATATCAACAGAGTGAAAAAAGGCCACTGAGAGTGATCTTAATCTCAAAGCTCTAAATAAAGCAGAGCAGTGAGTAAAGAGAGAGAAGCGTATTAATAATCTGATTTCCTAGACAACAAGTTCTGCAGCTCGCCCACGCCGGCTATAACGGGCCGATAGCCTCAGTGACTCTGTTTGAGCGCTCGCCGCCGACACCTCCACGCTCTCCACGCTCTCTCAGCGAGCTCTGCTTCGGTCTCTGACTGAGCCTCAAAGTCTCTACAGCTCTAAATACGGCTGTTAGAGACTAAAAATGAATTATAGAAGTTGACTCACAGTAGCTGATGGCTGCTGAGAATCTTCTATTAATAGTCTTATGAATAATATATCCAAAACTATGTATTTTCAAATTGAAAATACACATTATTTTGTCAAGAAAAGCTCATTGAGATGAACAATGGTTCTCCGGTTCCACACTCAAAGACAACAAGCTCATTAATCAATCAAGAAGTTCATTATGTAAATCTAACGAACGCTGCTCTCAAATGGTGCATTGTATTAAAAGACTACTCACATATTTACATGGAATAAATAAGGCACGGATGAGTTAAAAGATAGATAGTTAAAAAGTGCAGAATCTGAGCAACATAAGTATTAAAATATAATCAATATGAGTAGAATACAATAATGATAAAATACAACTAACGAGTGTGCAAACATCAGCAGCAGCTGCAAAAGTCAAAGCTGCTTATTGCAGATAATATCGCTGTTTATGGCGGCAGATGAGTGACAAGAAATTGCAGAAAAGAAATCTAGTAATTTAGAAACAGTGTAAAGTGAAAGACTGGACTCTCCCGCTGCTCCGGACGACGTGAGGACGGAGAGTCTCGGTGCTAACGGGATAATGAGAAGAGACAGGACATGAACTGCAGACCTTCTGTCTGTTCTCCACTTCTCTAAACTGAGCTCCAACTACTGATTTACTAACTATAGTCTCCTATCCTATTAACAGATTAAAAGTTACTGCAAATAACACACACAAACAGTCACGCATGTGTGCACAAATACACCAGCAAGCAACCAATCAGCAGCTCAAAGGTGAGCTAGAGGCATTTAAAGGAGCAGTGTGTTGGATTTAGGAGGATTTATTGACATATTTATTGGTTTCTACAGTAGCCCAGAAGGGACAAACCAAACTCAAACAAATGTTTTTACGTTTCCTGAAGGCCACCGTAGTTCTCTTCAGGCTTGTAAAGGGAGGAGTGAGCAGATTCAGTTGGTTGCAACCTGCAACTTCACCACTAGATGTGACTAAATCCTCCACACTGCTCCTTTAAGTGAGGCTGATCCTAAAGGATTCACCATCAGGTAGAGAAGTTCTACGAGTAGTTCATACATCGGTTCGTATGATATTTTCTGTGCATTTTCCTACAAATGTCCAGCAACACGAGCGATCAGTGCTCCTGCAGTGTTTAGGCGACAAAACTACTTGGTTAGGTTTAGGAAAAGATGGCGGTTTGGGTTAAAACAAACACGGAAGTGGCGTCACTTAAGTATAGAAGTTACATGACAAATAAGTCAACGTTTGGGTTTAAATAACTACAGAAGTAACGGTACTTTAGTACGGAAGTTACGTAACAAATAGGGGTGTCACTATTCGATTCGACTTTCGAGTTAAACATGCCATTGTCAGACTATGGAGTGACTCCATAGTCGACGGGTCGGGTGGCAACCCGACCGACCCGTCTTGAAACACGGACCAAGGAGTCTAATGCATTTGCGAGTCAGAGGGTGCAAGCAAAACCCCGTGGCGCAATGAAAGTGAGAGTCGGGCGCACCACCGGCCCGTTGCGCCAGCACAGTCGGGGAGGTGGAGCGTGAGGACCCGAAAGATGGTGACGAGAGGTTAACGTCACGCTGCCGTAAAGTGGTATCGGTGCCGTTGTGTCGGTGCCGTTGTATCGGAGCCGTTTTGCGAGTACGAGTACATGAGCACAGTATCGGACCCGATACCCGATACTGGTATCGGTATCGGTGCATCCCTACTAGACACACAATCGATTTTAAGTGAAGATAGTGTAACCAGAGCTGAAATCGCCAAACAGTTCGCTGAGTGCTGTTTTCTTTGGTTGCTGCATTCTCTAAATCTTCTGCAGCCAACAAACTGTAGTTTTTCTGACAACGACATGTTCGATGTTTAACTCACGGGAAAGGCAAAATGTCGCCAAACAAGTGACTTCAGGGAAGCAGGAGGATTTTCCAGTTCTGTTGTTGCAGCTCCAGGTTCTTGGTACGCTACGCTGCGTCATCTTTGACACATGTGTTGTTGGGGTGGAGAGAAAAACAAATACTGGGAGAATTGTCCATCCTGCTCTTTATTTCGATGGTCAAAATCGCCAGAATAACGCCAAATAACGCCAGAAGTGCTGTAACTTAAGTACAGAAGTTAAGTGACAAATAAATCAACGTTGACTTCTGGCCTCACACGGGGCACCAACAGAGGTCTCCTGGTGAAAGTCTGGTGTTTTTAGACCCACCCATCCACCCCGACCTCCCCCCTAGACGGACTTTATACGTCACTCTTTATACGTCTTGGCTCACAATTATGTGGATTACATACGATCGGATTACATGGGATATATAGAAATTAGTAGGTATAGCTACTAACGGTGTATGAGAACAGCCTGAGTAGTTTGTGTTCAGCATTAATGGAAGGTTCTTTTTTACCCTTCACAGACATCACACATCAACAATACAAATAATGAACTAATACTATATTTAGACAGAATACACTGTGTTTAGTTTGGTTTCTTTTTCTCTCAGTGTGGTACTGTATATGGTGAGGCTCAGTTGTTGCTCAGGACAGATGTCTTTTCAATGAAGCTGTAAAACAGATGACTGACAGTTGTCATCGTCACTCAGACGTCCATATGAATCCTTCAGCGATGTGACTGAACACTGAACACTGAACACGCCGCTCACTGGGCCGTCATCGCTGTTCGCTTCACATTTTAAACAGGACGGACGAGCCAGCTGTTTTCCTAATGTCACATTTCTACCACCAACTATTCACCACAATGGGTTTATGAATACAGTTGAGACTAATAAATACTCCATGCAGAATCATGCTTCAATTAGCTGAAGTATTCATTCACAAGAATTCAAGAATGTCATCATCTAAACACTCTCCATGCTCCAGTGATTGGTCTACTGGGTGAAGTCCGGCTGTGTGAGGCTACAGATGTTTATTAAATTGTTCAGAGAAGATCTCAAAGGTCTTAGAAACAAGGGTACAGCTGATTGGAGCCATGAAACCGAAACAGGAAGCCAAGAATCCAGGTTTTAAGAGTGAAAGAAGGAAGAAAAAACAACTGGAGCTGCTACAGGTACAGTAAACCATCTCCTAATAGTCAAACCAATGCATTCTGCTCATCTTCATGACCTTACTTGATTTTTATAACTTATTAGTAAGTAAAAAAAACAGTAACAACCTGTTTTTTTGTCATATTTCCATTCATGTGCCTCTCAAAGTCTCTTATTAGCTTCAAATATGGATGTTTTTCTTATTTTCCTTTTCAGATTAACGGGACTACAGTATCTGAAAATGAGGAAATATTTCATGCGAGTAATTAGATTTAAGATTTATGATGGATTATATACATAATATACAGATTTTACAAAATGTTACAAAATGTAATTTATTATAATTTTGAAGGTGTGAAGTATGGAAGCTCCAGATCAGCAACACAACTAATCAACACATCTGTGAGATTTTTGGTGAAACTTATGGCCCAAAACATGCATTAAGTGTAGGAACAAACATTTACTTAATGTACCTATTACTCCAGTCAAACCATGTCAATGACCTTTCTGTCTTCATAGAGGTAAAACATAAATAATATAGGCTGCTGTTTGCTGAACTATCATCCTCCTATCATCTGTATGATGAGTAAATAATGTTTAGCTCTAGAGCCACTGGGAGGTTTTATCTTCCTCTGTCCCGTCTGCATGAACCATTAACACAGACAGTCTGATGTGATGGTCATATAGTACGTCTACTACACAGAAAACCACTCTACAGTTAAAAGCTACGACGGAAATTAGGTTTGATCCATTAAGAGCTGAAACTTAGTTAACTGATTATAGATTTACAGCACTAATGAGATAGAAACACATATGTGTAAGTCTCTGTTACTGCAATTAGTGCTGTCAAAGTTAACGCGATAATAAACGCAAATGTGTTTTAATGCCAATCATTTTTTTCGGGGTGTAAATTTTTAGGTTGTAGTGGCTCAGTTTTAAAGCTAAAGTGAAGATACTGGCAAAATATGAAACTATAAAACCTGATGAATCCATCGGTACCAACCATGTCATACTAGCTGGTCATGAAGGAGGTTAAATAACGCTCCAAACTTACACTAAATGTTGGCGAGGAAAAACTGCCATGTCCATTTTCAAAGGGGTCCCTTGACCTCTGACCTCCAGATATGTGAATGTGTGAGGGTTTTTTGTCTGAAAAAAAGTCCGAAAAATGTTCTAAAAAATGTCAGAAAAAAAGTCAGAAAAATGTTCTAAAAAAAGTATCCAACCAATATTGGTCCACTCCCATGTTGATAAGAGTATTAAATACTTGACAAATGATTCATTTGCAATTAATCGCGATTTAATATTTTAATCGATTGACAGCCCTAATATATATATTTATATAATATATATAAATTGTCTGAGTTAAGAAGATTAATTTTGTACTTATGTCCATGATAACAGTTGCGTAGATTATTAGGTTGGTTCAGTATTAGAACAGCATAGCTGGCTAACAAAGAACATTCCTCATATACTGTAAGTCGAGTCAATTACTGTATTTCAGGTGTTTTTAAAGTCTGACACTGTAGACCCCACTCAGACAAAACTGAGACAACTGTCACCATTTAATAGTATGCAGAATGAGCTGTTATCAGTTCCTGTTTGCAGTGCTCCCATAGATGTACAGACAGATATCACTGGAGTAATCTGATACTGAAGAAAACTTAAAAAACATCACAATTCTCAGGCAAGTTCTGAATTAAACGGTGTGTCTTTCTTTCTATGATTTCTAAGCACATTTATGCAAACATGTAGGCAATGGGAAACAGAGATAATAATATATTTGGGAAGTGTAAGTCACATTGAATCTAAAAATATATGTATCATGTCTCTGTGTTCACATTTGACTGATTTATGACTTCTAAAAGGAGAACAGATTTTGACGCAAATCGCTTCACAACTCTTCCTCCGCACCTGCATTCAACTCTCCTGCATTCGTTTTACTAACTTCACATTAAATGCAAATCCAACATTAATTGTACAGAAAATGAAGAGAAGTAACAGAACAAACTGATGTCATTATCTGCAACAATAAAATAAACGTGATGTGTATTTCTGCTATTCAACATGACAGACTAGATCCACTCAACCCTCTAACTCGTTTAGTGAATGTGAACCTCCGCTGTCACCGGCAGCGAGTGTTAGCTGCTGTAGAGATGAATTCAGACGCACCACGGGTCCATTTCATCATCACACGTCCTCATCAGGACAGCACGCCAGCGGCTGTTTCATGTGACGGAAGCATCATCGGGCTCAGTCAGCACTTCAGACCGGTGACGGATGGAATAAGACATTAAAGTGTGCAGCCGTGGTGAGCCAACCACAACACTCTGACTCACACTTCTCAAGGTCTGGATGCTTCGTTATGTTTGAGAGGAGAAGACACACGGCGCTGAACTCCGTGACCTCATCGTGTAACGGGACCATTAGAGCGTCAGAGTCGCACTGCCACTGAACCACGATGTGAAACCTACAGCTATCGTCTGATACCGCCGACGACCAAACCGCTCTGACAACAACACAAACTGCTTCCTGTTTACAGACCGGAGCTACACAGGATGATGTGTAGAATATTCTATGTTTGTTCTCTAAAGTTGAATCATACACTTCTAGGGACTTTTACTTTGGAAAATCTGTTTGTAAAAATGTTTGATTTCCAGCATGTATGTAGTCAGAGATGTCCTGAAGTCAAATATATCAGGATCATTGTCAGGAGTTATTTACTATCCAGCAACCCAAAAATCAAAGAATAAAGACATTTCCCTGCGGTTTGTTTTGGTTGACGGATACGGAACAGATATGACATCACAAGACTATCATCTTGTTTTTTTGGAACCAGAAGTGACACGAGAGGGTGGAGCTAAGTACAACCAAACATGTTATAATTAACTTTGATGAAGTGAAAACACACTGTGAAAGGGTTAAAGTTGTAAGACGAAAACACGGACAACTCCCAGACCGGACAACGCCGTGGTAGCGACCTGTCAATCACCAGGTAGCCCCGCCCTAAAGCATCCCCTGCTTTATGGTCTATCTGACTCTAAATGGGACCATAATTTACTAAATGAACATCATGCTGTATTGAAGAAGACTTGAAACTAGAGATTCAGACCATAAACTCATGTTTACAGCAACAGTCCAGCAGAACAACACATGACTCAATAAATGAGGTATGAACTCACCATGTTGACTTCTGACACCATGTCTATACTGGCCACGTCTATACTCATCCCAACAGCCACCGGGGCACCTGAAACACATACAATCAAGTTCATTATTAAATATAATAAAAATAAATAAAGTTCATTAAATATATAAAAATAAAATAAAGTTCATTCAATATAATAAAAATAAAATAAAGTTCATTAAATATAATACAAATAAAATAAAGTTAATCAAATATAATAAAAATAAAATAAAGTTAATTAAATATAATAAAAAAAAAAATAAAGTTCATTAAATATAATAAACATAAAGTTATTTAAATATAATTAAAAAAAAATAAAGTTCATTAAATATAATAAAAATACAATAAAGTTAATTAAATATAATACAAATAAAACAAAGTTCATTCAATATAATAAAAATACAATAAAGTTCATTAAATATAATAAAAATACAATAAAGTTCATTAAATATAATAAAAATAAAATAAAGTTCATTAAATATAATAAAAATAAAATAAAGTTAATTCAATATAATAAAAACAAAATAAAGTTAATTCAATATAATAAAAATAAAATAAAGTTAATTCAATATAATACAAATTTAATAAAGTTATTTAAATATAATAAAAATAAAATAAAGTTCATTAAATATAATAAAAACAAAATAAAGTTAATTAAATATAATAAAAATAAAATAAAGTTCATTAAATATAATAAAATAAAATAAAGTTCATTAAATATAATAAAAATAAAATAAAGTTAATTAATATAATAAAAATAAAATAAAGTTAATTAAATATAATAAAAATAAAATAAAGTTAATTCAATATAATAAAAATAAAATAAAGTTAATTCAATATAATACAAATTTAATAAAGTTATTTAAATATAATAAAAAATAAAATAAAGTTCATTAAATATAATAAAAATAAAATAAAGTTCATTAAATATAATAAAAATAAAATAAAGTTCATTAAATATAATACAAATAAAATAAAGTTAATTC
>CAKAKR010050930.1:5000-21897 GCA_916700685.1 Adelosebastes latens | reverse complement strand
ATGCTACAAGAAAGTGAAACTGAAGGCCCAATTTGTCTGTTAAAATTATATTTGTTTCACACACAAGTCTTTTGTTAACTCCATTCAGGATTATCCTGTAAGATAAGGCTAGGAAACACACACACACACACACACACACACAGAAAGCTGACGAAGGTTACAGCGTGTCAGGACGTGTCACGACTGGAATTTAACTTTGACATCTGCTGTGTGAAATCACATATTGACAAGTACTGTGGTGATGTAAAGGAAAGACTGTGAGAGACCTGAGCTATTTTCCCCTTTGTGTGTGTGTGTGTGTGTGTGTGTTCTGATCACTCGAGATGTTTTGGAATAATTTGGGTTACAGTTTCTTGAGCTGTTTGTGCTTTGTATATAAATCAAATGTTTTTCAAATGTTGCCTCATTATTCTAAACTTTACATAAAACAGGAGTGTCGGACCATTTTTATGAAATAGAGGCATAATGCTATTTCTGTCCATTCTGTTAAAAAAAGAAAAGGGAAGTAGAAGAGAAAAACAGAGTTGCTTTGGGTGGAGTGAAGTTTCCATATTTTTATTACAGGAGTCAAAAAAAAATAAAGGTGCGCAGGTCTGACTAGTGGTGAGTAATTGAGAGGTGATGGGTTAGTAGACTCACAATCCTCAGGGATATAAAATAATTACGGACAAGTTGACATAAACTACTATTTCCTTGGAAAAGTGTCCTTTTTTTTCTTCCCCTTTCATTCACTTATTGAAGCCCACACACATGCTACGCATTCACACACAGACCCACATTATTCTTCTTAAAAATTTCCTCCTTAACTCCTCATCACTGCCAGTCCTTCTATTTCCATCCAGCTCGAAACCTTTTCATCCATTCATCTACTCCCTGGAAGAGGAAAAAAAAACTTCCCCTCTTTCTCCCATCGGCACAGATTGATGTTAAAAGTGTGTCTGCGCATCGTTTGTAATTACGCCTGTTTACACACTGAAGCTACTATGTGTGAAAGTCTGGAAGCCATTTGTGGCATGAGGCTGAGAGGGAAAGACAGAGCGAAGCGAAGCTTTAAACAGCTCCAGAGACACAAGGACTGATAGCAAGCCGGGGCTTCTGACATGACTGCAGACCTGGGTAATATTATACTCAAATATGCTCTCACGTTTGTGCGACGGATTTGTCTGGGCCAGACTGTTTCAGCCACAAATGTAAGCACATCAAAGATAAGATCAGGGGCTCTTTATGACTCTTTTTTAGTATCTAAAATTCATTCAGCGAGGATTTTCTTGAGGTTTGTGTGGTTTCTCTATGACTCTGGTCCATCTACATACATTTCACCTTATACAGATAATTAAAAACTTTAACCCCACAAGTGAGTTATATTCCCAATTTATATCCTGAAAATATTTGGAGAACTGAATTCAATTTGGACGACTTAAAAATACATTTGGTGGTGATCATCGGTTAAATATATTTGCGGGTTTTTTTGGCTTACGTTTGGTGAATTCAAAACTCCAAAATGTATCCTGCGGTCAGTGTGAAACCGTATACATTTGCTCCTTTTAATGCTAAACTGAATGTTAATCTTGATAGCGAGTGTCGTCAATTAGAAAGAATGTTCCTCTTAGGGGGATGATGTTATCGTGGTATAAATAAAACTGGGCAAAATTATAGATTTCAAACTAAATTAGGAGATTCTGGCGCTGCACGTTGCAAACAATGATTTAATAAAACCACTTCAACATGTTGGCTGCAGCTAGATGGGGCAGTATAGGATTACATTTAAGTGAATGCATATAGACTACTGCATGTGTGCCGTATGTGTGTTTACATTACAGAGGATTCTGTAGCGTCACCATGGCAAATACACACACACACACACTCACACACACGTACTGTTGGTGTGGCTTTTTCCGACAGGACGTTGCAGCAAAACCGAGAGTACAGCGTTTCCCCTCGACAAGGGCAGCCATTCCTGATAAGGTCAAGTAGGCAGTGTGGTACTTGGAGAGTGTGTGTGTGTGTGAGGGGTGATAGAGTGCGGCAGCTTTCTGCTTCAATTAAACGAGGAAGGAGAGTCTCACACTTTCTGTCTCGCTCTGAACTGGCGCTGCACACACCTACGGTGTTCCAGTCGGCACATGCCAGCGGCGCACACTGGCTACCGGGCCCTGCCTACAGCTGCACGGAGGGCTTTGAACCTCATGGTTAGCAAATACAGCAGGAATCAAGCAGATAATGAAACCCGATATCCCCTCCCTTCCATGCCCTGCTCCGACAGCAGCCAAGGCCTGCTTCTCCCCACACAAGAGATGCACTATTGAGAGACTTTCTCTCGCACTCTTTCGCTCCCCCCCCCCCTCATTCTTTTATTCCTCCCTGGTCCTCGTTCTGCCAGTCGGCGAGGCGAGGTGCCAACCTCTCCCCAAAGCCGGGCAGAGTGCCCTCACCCTTTATGCAAATGCTTCACCACTTGCCCGACTCGAACATTCATTCTGTGCACCCCCCCATCACCTCCATTCCTTCTTTTATTTCTTTCACCTCTTACTCTGCAATCCTTCTCTCGCTCTCTCGAACACTTTTTCCCTTTTCCCGTACTCCACATTGTTGTTGCACTTCAACCATCCCTCTACCGATTGCCTGAGCACTCTCTCTATCTCGACTGCTATCCATCTCCTAGCATCTCTCACTCCTTTCACGGTGGAGCTCCCTCTCCCCTCCTTTTCTCGCTGCCTCTCTCCTCTCACACAGCTTGACTCACCCAGACTCAAAACTTGTGCACTCATTCCTCGGCCATTGCCAGACAGGCAAGTGCAGGAACTCCCTTCACCCTCTCTCTCTCTTCTTCTATCTCTCTCTCTCTCTCTCTCACACACACTCAGCCACTCATGCCGTGGTACTTCCCTTAAAGGGAAAGTATATCGTCCATAAATTATACTTTTTATTGTTATACTGCACTTTGTATAACCAATATATCACCTGTCAGTGTTTAGTGTTAAAGGAATAATTTGCAAGAAGCCAGTTGGCACATTTATCCATACCTTCACTGTGAATTTATTCCCTATTTTTGCGTGATTGATTGCTTCCTTCATTGTTAGTGGAGCACGCAAACACCCTCCTTTCACACAAGATTATAAAAATATATTTATACTCATGTCTATAACCATGTACCAGGGTTAGGATTTGACCTGCGGCCCTTTGCTGCATGTCACTCCCTCTCTCTACACCTTTCATAACTATCACTCACTCTCTCTATTAAAGGCATATAAGCCCAAAAAATAATTAAAAAAAAAAAAACGCCAGGTCACGTTTACATTCTTTAACAGCAGACATTTTTTTTTAATATATTTTGAAAAGTACAGCAAGATATCTATTGTTCCAAATTAACATTGCAGCACCAAGCTAAGTGGGTGAAACTCTACCGATTTCAATCTTGCTGATTGACGAATTATTAACCATGAGGTGAGATTGTATGACACTTGGCTCTATGAAGCCCTTTTAAAACCTGCTGTTACAACTCATAACTCTACGGCTGTCAAGCTGCAAACATGGCTTCCTAAGTTCCTAAAAAGGTGGCATTTGTGGGGAAATATTGTCGCGGTTTAATGTACCAAATTACTCATGTCAAATCTCCACAAAAGTAATCTCCATATAGCTCCACATAAAAAAAAACCAGGTAAAGTGTGTTTAATTGTAATCTGTGACTTCCTAAAACCCCGAACAAATAAAAGCGAGTGCTCGATAAGAAAAAGAGCAGCCTGCTCACCACAATTTATCATTTACGATTAGAATTCTGCAAATGTTTGTGGCGTGCTACTCTGTAGATGGGCAACCAACCCTTTCACATTAGCATCCTATTTCCACATCAGTGAGCTCCCTATCAGGAACACTGAAGCTTGCGGATTTAATTCTGCTTATCATGTGAGCTGGAGTTTGGCCTGTGCTGAGCTGGCGCTGCGAGGGTTAAACGGCGCCCGCTCCCTGTGGCATGATATGAGCTGGGCCTTTGCCTGTGCACTCTGCCTTGTCTGCGCTGAGTTGGTAGTGTTAGGGGTTAAGAGTGGGTGGCTTGCTCCTAGTGGCTTCCTATGTGCGACTCCGATCCCATTAGGGTTAAAAGGTGTCCGTTCCAAATGGCTTCCTGAGAGCCGGGTCTTAATCTCTCGCTACGCTCGACGGAGTTTGGGTTAGAGCGAGACGGGCTCTTGATATGGCAGCGCCTGACTCTGAGCTGGCAGTGGGAGGGTTAAAGGTCGCTCTGCCCATTTTGAGTGGCATTCCCTGTAGGGCGAGCAGCACCATGCCAGGCCGGAAGAAACAGAGGGCACACACAAACACATGCGAGGCGAGAAACAAAGAGCCCTCACAACCACACACACATAAACACACAAGGACACGTGCGCGCACACACAACAACTAAATCATTTTGAAACTTTTAGTGCTTTCCTCTTTAAAAGATGTATCCTCCAACAAAGCTAGGGGAGGACACACGATGCAGACGGGCGCCTCTGGGAGAGTGTGTGTGCAGTTATCTCCTCTGTGACCACGCTCGCAGACTTCCCCGGTCTAAACTACCACCTCGCACAGACCTCAGGAGCACCACAGCACCACAGGCAGACAGCCATAAGTACATGTCCTCAGAGGGGACATAAAATGGAGGGAACCCACCTCGATTAAAAAAAAAAAAAGGCACCTCACAAACAGGCATGGGAGAGAAAAAAGGGCTGTATCGCTGATCCAAGCTTCAAATTAGGTTGGTGTTGGATTTATAACTGTGATGCTTATGTATTTAATTTTCAACAATATCAGAAAATATATAAAAGAAAAGTAGGGATGCACCGATCCGACTTTTTCAGTCCCGATACCGATACCGATACCTGGGCTTTGGGTATCGGCCGATCCCGAGTACCGATCCAATACCAGTGTTTAATTAATAATCTGTATTCCTCACTGTGTGGAAGTGACTGAGATCATTCTTTTATGTGTAAGGCAACATCAGGCCTGACTTAAACATTGCTTTTCTAACTTTGTAACAAATAAATAGATAGAAATTTACTGAATTGATATTTATTATCAAAATAATAAATCGTTCACCAGCAGCTTGGGAAAAATCTTCAAAATTAACAGGAATTACAATTCAGGTGTAAACCGTTTTAATGCAGCAACAAATTGGTCAAAACTTCAACAGGAATTAAAATTCCAGTATATAATGTATATTGTATATAAATATAGAATTGAATAGAATAGATCGGCCCCATTGTCACCGATACCAGATCCAGCTATTTTAGTCAGTATTGGCCCGATATCCGATCCGGTATCGGTGCATCCCTAAAGGAAAGCAGTTATCTCCATGCTCATTTCTTCAGTACGATATCTACTATAAAATTCAAACAATAACAGTATATGCATTTTATGCTATAGTATATGAGTGACTTGCATTTGGTATATTTATAGGTAGTATTCTATATTGGCCCTTAGTTACCTTGAAATCACTCGCAGTTGTGCTGAAAAATTGAATAAGTGAAATATTGTATATGTGTGATCAAATGTGCCCTTGCTGGCCAAAAATGCATTTCTCAACTGCAATAAATAATCTACTCATGCCATGTTATTTTGCAGCAGTGTTTATCAACTCTCCGCGAAACTGGTCCGCTACGAAACACCAGTCAGTCTCCATTTATAAACATGTGATTGTATGAAAAGATAGTATCACAGAAAAGTGAGCCAGAAGGAGCGAGAGCTGGACTGAAAGCAGCGAGAGCTGCCACGTCAGATGCTGCTGAGGCTTCTTGGCTGTCAGGACTGAAACACACACACAGCGTAGACACACACACACGCACATGCAAATGCAGTATGGCCTGCACACGCACAGATCCACACGTCCACTCGAATGCACATGCACAAACACTGACTCATATACATGCACACACACACACACACACACACACACACACACACACAAAGGGTTTGCCTTTGCGGTGCTGTTTCAGGAGTTTGGAGTCATCAGCCAAGCCTGACACCCCTGCTCAGTGTAGCCGTCACCGCTGTCTCTCTGTGAGTCAACATGGATGGAGCCGCTCCATCAACAACACACACAGGCCCTAATAATAAAACCAGCAAATCCCTCTCACCCCAGTTTGCCTGCCACGCGCCAGAGAGGGCCTGCCCCCCCGGTCGGATCATTTCCTGTTGGGATCGCTGCTGGATTTACGCTCATCATTTGGTTACACTCTTCAAGCATTTAAATACATATTTTGTTTTCCAAATATCAGTACGGTATTTGAATTCTTGACAGAATTATTTTCTTGAGCGTGACAACTGAATTGTAACAGTGCTATATGCAAAACATTAATTAATTCACACGCACAAAGAAGACTACATATAGGGAAATGTTGTGGGCAATGTTCGAGCTCTTCGGCTGCCCGAAAAAACAAAAAACTCCGATGCAAAATAGGATTTGGCCGCATCTTTATTTAGGCAAGCTTTCCAATTCCTGGAGAAATTGCATTATTGAATACAACAACGCCATTGTTTGAGCACATTTTAGAGGGGCTTTCAGCTTTATATATTTCCAGAGAGGAAAATCAAAACGGGAACAGCGTTTCTCAATCTGAAGGGGAGAGAAAGGCTCTTGTGCAGCAGAGATTTGATTCTCCAGATAGCACTTGGCACCGTTTGCCTCCTCTAAGTACTGTAATATGGTTATGATACATTAGCATTCCTTCACATCACCAAAGAAACCCAATATGTGTATATCAAGCATTTTCGTCGAGGGAGAAAAAGAGAAGAGAGAGGAGGGTGGATGGAGAGTCAGGTAAAGGATTAGCATTAAGAGGCCATGGGGAGTAAAACGCTCCCAATGAGCAGCATTCCAGCGGACAAAGCCCAGCGAATGGTGAAACTGTTTTAGATAGTGCGCTGTTCTCAGGAGAGGCAGACAGGGAGTTAGTAAAGTGGCTTTTAAGCTCACCAAATCCAACATATCCCAGATAAGACTGTGGCTCTTCCTGAGGGAACGTAAGAGAGGAGTAGCGGAGGGGGCTGGAAAGAATGAGGTAAAACGGAGAAAGAGACGGTTGAAGTAAAAGACGAGAGAGTAGGGAGAGTTGAGGGATGGGGAGAGATAGAGAGAAGCAGGCGAAGATAAGCAAACATATTAAAAAAAAGCAAAAAGAAAGAGGGAGGTTTTGAGAAAAAAAGATATAGGAATGAAGTGTAAGGAAAGCGAGAGCATATTGTCAGACGGGAGCACATGTGAGCTTTGGTGTCGGTTGATCCCGTCTCATACGGTGCAGCGAATGAACCCGGAGACACTGAGCAGCCCTGCCTGCCTCTCCAGCCGGATTTTATCACCTGCGTGAAAGAATACACACCGGCCAACCTCATCAATCTCTGCTCTGCTCTGAAGCAGACCTGTGCAGGCCTTTTATGCACTCTTTAGTGTTTTAATGTTGTGTTTTAGATAGTGTTTAGGCAACAAAGTCATAAAAATCAGAGGTGCAGGGATCCCTCGGCACAGATACACACAGGGACAGTGTTGTGGTACAAATACTTTGCCTAAAAAGGTGTAAGAAAATATCGATACACATGAGTATCGCAATATTATGTATTGTGATTCTGTATCAATTCTCCAAAACGCTTTATCGATTTTTAATTAACTTCTTAAAAACCCAAGCCCCGCCAGCAGACCAGGCCGCTAATTTGTCTTTCGGAGGATGTAGCTGGGTAAGTTTTATAGCTAGAGTGAAGGTACTGATATCATATGAAACAACACAAACTAAGGAATCCATTGGTACCGACCATGTTGTACTAGCTTGTCGCGATAGAGTCAAAAAAATGCTCCAAAGTTACGCTAAATTTTGGCAAGGAAAAACTGGCATGGCCATTTTCAAAGGGGTCCCTTGACCTCTGACCTCAAGATATGTGAATGAAAATTAATTCTCTGGGTACCCATGAGTCTCCCCTTTACAGACATGCCCACTTTATGATAATAACATGCAGTTTGGGGCAAAAAAAACATGCAGTTTTTGCATGCGGTACAAATGTGTTACTTTCACCTATCCTACAATGGTGTATTTGAATATTTCTGCATACTGGGGTCCCTAAACAGTCTTGAAATTGCATAAATTGGATTAGACTGTAAAGCTGAGACTCTTGTGGATCCAATGAGCTCAATTGTATTCATGTGATGGTGTCAGTCCCCATGATAGTCATTTCACATAGTGACTTTTTTTACTCACGTGGTATTGTGTCTTTACACTATGACAGTTTTCCTAAAATTTGATTTTTTTTAAAAATCGCTAAATATCGCAATATATTGAATCGTTACCCCTGTATCATGATACGTATCATATCGCCAGATTCTTGCTAATAGACAGCCCTACTAAAAATGTATTTATTTTCCATTTTCTGTCTGAAAAAAAAACACACCTGACAGCGCACACAGAAACACTAACTAAACTAAATAGAGAACTAAATAGCAAGTGTGTAAATATTCAGACCGGTTGCATTCGACTTCGTAAGACTCTGCCTTTCAACTTATTTTGCTCTTTCATCCCTGATGGTGTCCACTATGTGCACACATACACCGTTAACTACCTGGTACATGCACGCGCATGAGACAACAGGAGACAGGTGCACACCCACCGGCCCACAGGAGAGCAGAGAGTCAACAAACAAGGGTCAGTTTTGAATCATCCCTTAGTTTATGTTTATTTAGCAGTGGTCAGCTTTTCACTTATAAACCTCCCAAACTCCATTGCAAAATCCCTCCTTTTTAGACTCCAGAGAGAACGTTCAAACAGTATTAATTCCTGTTGCTGGGAAAAGGGACGGCCTTTTCCCGGAGCAATCCATAACATCTGAATATAAAAATAAATACGAAGAGCGGGCGCGCTCTTAACCCCAAAGTGAGGAGGGAAAAAACCTGCCGGGAAGTTTGACGGCGGTGTGTGTGTTTTTCCTCTTGTTTCACCGGCGTCTGGGACAACATGTTTCTCTACGTCGTCACTCTCGCTGCGTTGAAGCCCACTGCCATCTTTTCTCTTGTCTTTTTTTTTTTTAAATCAATCTCTTTATTGAGCCTCCCCTTTCTGTCCCCATCTTCTTTATCTCCACCCTCGCTCTCTCTCTCTCTCTCTGCTGGACGCCCCTGTGCCAGTTAACTCACCACAAGCCAAAGGGAGGACCGCAAGAATGCTTAAATCAGCATAATTAGGCCTGTGTGTACTTTAAACACACACGTTTCCCCCCAAGCCTGGACCCCTGCCACCCGTACACCGCTGTGTACGCAGCCACGGCCCGTCTCTTTGAGTCAATAAACACAAACATATCAGCAGTCAGCCTCACACACGTTCACACAAATACATATGCAATGCATGAGGTGAAAAATGATGCCACCCAACTTTTTACTGAAGCTCTACCTCCCTCACACAGCTGTCACACGCGGCCCAAACCGCCATCACCACACTAACACAGTTTGACCTTTTACACTGTGGAGCCGAGGGGGGGAGGAGAGTTAAATGAATACGGGAGGTTCTGTGCTGAAAAGTTGCACGTTTGTTGAGAAATTTCCACAAGCAAGCCGGTAAAAATTAAGCACGAGCATGCACTAAAACAATGGCAGGGGATCTCAATTGAGTTTGTGGTTTTCGTCCCACACACACATCTGTATGTGTTTTAGGTTTCACTGGTGCATTAACAAACAACTGCCTCCCAGCGAATCCTGGCTGCATATGGGGATTATCAGTAGTCATTACAGACCATTTAATAATAATCACCGCCATCAAAAGCAAATCTGTCCAAGCATGTGATGTTCGGATGGCCAATATGACTGGCTGAGTGGATCATATTAGTGAAAATGAGAACTGATTGGACAGTGTTTTGGCATTTTATCTCATTGAAATGATCACACAGGGATCCACACACTGTGAGCAGCTTGTTATCTACTTTCTTTGTGCTGCTCAACGTACTGTATGTGTGTATCTACGTGTCAGATAAGAGCAACGAGATGACACCCAGCAGCAAAATACTCACCAGAAAAGTTTGAAAGACAGTAACTAAGGCCTGCTTTAAAGGCGTCCAATAAAAACATCACACTCCCTCCCTTAGGAGCTTAAACAGCTCCCGAAGAAGCCTCAGGTGCAGACGGACACTAGCAGAGGGTCTGTACTTGCACAAACGCAGCACCAAACACATCGAAACGACGAAACCGATTCTCGTGAAAAATGCGAACAAGAAGAGGAAGAGGAGTGTCAAACATGAAAGGCCCGGTAGCGATTCAGCCTGCAGCCTCATACATTCATTTCCATTCTAAAGACATGCCTGGAGAACAAGTCACTCCAGGAGTGAATATCAGTTATAGCGCCGCTGGCGTTGGTGTTGTTGCCATGGAGTTTATATGTCATTAAAGCAAAACACAAAGTTAATTTGATTTCCATTTTTAACATCGGCCGCCTCTAAAACGATAAATACATTTTTATGTGTCCCTCTGCTTACTTCCCTCTCCAGAAAGTGATCAGAACGCCATGCTCTGCCTGCTTGGGAAAATATTTTGTCAGCAGCGTTTGATCAAAGTGGTGTGATACTGTTTATATGAGGGTGAAAACTAGCCACAAAGAAGCCACTATGTGTCTGTCTGTCTCACACACAGAGGCATGAACACACTCATTGCTGTGTTTGTGCGCTCACACAGCTGCGGATCTTGCACAGGGTTCAACCAAGGTAAAGATATGGTATATTACGCAATGGCTTATAGATTTTTCCACCGCTGGCGAGCTGCCAGTGCTCTCAACGGGAGAGAGAGAGAGAGAGAGAGAGAGAGAGAGAGAGAGAGAGAGAGAGGATCAGAGAGAGACAGAGAGAGTGAGGGGATCAGAGAGCAGCACACTGTGTTCCACAAAGTCTGACTCACTAACTGGATTCACTGGCTACCTTGCTGGGTCTGCAGGCCTCTATGACCAGTAGTTACATTGAGGAAATAGGGCTGAACAAAAGCATGTGTGTGTTAGTTGATCACACTGGGAGTAAAGACTGTTGGTGCTTTTGCGTCAGGTATCAGATACATTTATTAGGTCTGGTGGATATTTCAGCTATCACCCGTACCACTCAGGCGATGTGGACTGCTCTATATCGGTCAGCCACACACACACACAGTGCAGGCAAAAAATAAATGACCTTATAGTCATTCAACACAGTGGGGTGTCGTGGCTATACAGTGCGCCCTTTGTATTTCCATCACCTACACTTTAAAGATACTGTAAACATATTAAAGAGGACCTATTATGCTTATTTTCAGGTGCATACTTGTATTTGGGGTTTCTACTAGAACATGTTTACATGCTTTAATGTTAAAAAAAAAGCTTTATTTTTCTCATAGCGGCTGTGCTGCAGCACCTCTTTTCACCCTCTGCCCCGAAAAGCCCAGTCTGCTCTGATTGGTCAGCTGGTTCACTCTGTTGTGATTGGTCAACCGAACCAAACTTTTCGGACTCCGCTCCAGCTCCGCTCTAACTAGCTTTGTTTGAGGGCGTGCCAAACCGACCGCTATGCAAAGTGTGTTACTTGGTGACATCACCATGTTACGACAAGAAAAGGCAGGACTTCAATCAAGGCGTTTCAGGCAGTTGGGGAGCAGTGTTTCTGTGGGGGAGGGAAACTCCCTTGGCCGTGGACTTAAAACTTTGCAGACCTTTTACATGAACAAAAAACTATATAACACACTAACAGAAAGGGAAAAAGGAAAAAAAAAGTATAATAGGTCCTCTTTAAGTTAAGCTTTAAGTTAAGTGGAATAGTAAGTTACTGCTTAGGCTGTTTGTAATCTAAATGTTCAAACGTTTTATGTTCTATGAAGCGCTGCGGCGACCCCTAACAGGAGCAGCAGCCGAAAGACGAACAACAACATATTCTTAAGCAGCATGGAAACATATTTGACAAAGCAAAACAGTCATCAGACTCCAATGTTGTCCTGTGAAATTGCACAAATAAATGCCTTTGACGTGAACAACAAAAACTCCTAATGTGCATGCCTGACAGACATTTCATTGACTTCCAAGATGAGACTTGGAAGAGTCAGCAAGAGCAGCTCAATCTGTTTTGAATCAGACGCTCGCCTGTCAGGATGATCAATCTGACTGTTTTTCTTGATTTACTTACCGAGTACGTGACGTGCATATGTTAATGAAACTTGCGCTTCTCATATCAGTCTTGTCCATATTCTCCCGCCTGGATTAAGAAGCCAGACGTACTGTTCACAAGCGAGGCATTCACGGAGCTGATTTGGCCTAGATCTCGCACGCCGAGGTTTCCCCTACTCTTTTAATTGGGCCCTTGATGCTCGACATAGGGTGTACTTCCTCTAATTAGCTATATCTATAGCGTATGGGAGGGTGTATGAATGCATGCATGTGTAAAATCCTCTTTTGAGCAACTCCAAACTAACTAAGAGCTTTAATTTCACGCTAGGCTGCATTGTCCCATTCAGTGGGGTTACCCCCACAAAAAAAGCCTCTGAGAAAATCAAAAAGAGCGAAAAACACACCAACGGGCGATGGAGGAGGGGGGGGGGATGGAGAAGGACAGAGAGAGTGAGAGAGAGGGAGAGACAAACAACAACAACAACAACTAAAGCTCATCCTCGAACAATGCAGATCTCTCACTAACCGTTACTTCTCTTTTTAAAGGGAGCTAATTGAGGAGGTGGAGGCGGGGTGGAGGAAGAGGAGCGGGATGAAGGCGAAGGGGAGTCTGTCCCAAGCAGCTGCAAGAAGAACACAGTGCTTTGGCTCTTCACATCCCTCGATTCCTCGTGGGTTCCTCGCGTTTCCACTGATCTGATCGTCTCATCACTTGACTAAAGTCTTTTCGCTGTGAGTGACTGTCAGATGCTAGTTGTTGTACCTTTGATTCTAAAAACCTGAGAAAGAATAATAGGAGTCTTGCACAGGGATGATATGTAATTATCAGTCAATCACACATCTATATTACACACCTAATTCTTACCCCCCTTTCAAAAATAAAATGATGTCAGGTAGTGCAACAAAAGCTCTTTTTTTTTGGAGTACTCCCTACTCTCATGACAAAAGTTGGCAAAGGCCAAACAGAGAGAGATGCTCTGAGTATCAGCACACTGAAGTGATTCTGTCCGTCTATCTGTCTATAACATACGCGAGTGTTCAGTCTGATTTCAGTCTGTGTTCGTGTGTGTGTGTGTGTGCGTGCGTACATGTGTGTGCCGTATGGCTCGGTAAACACAACTATATCACCGACCAACATAAGACCGCTATAGGCGCCGCCTGCTTCCACTGGCCACAGATCAGCCTAAACCTAATCCACACTAGGAGGCAGAGGACAGGGAGGAGGGGGGGGGGGGCTACACATATTCACACGGACACACACATATCGGACACACACACACACACACATGCCCATCCATCCAGGGGACAACTACCTATTACCCTGTTGTGCCAATTGCCTCGGTTAAGCGTGATAAATCCATTTTCTCTGGGCGGTCAGGAAGACTGCACAGATAAGGGATGAGCAGAGTGCCACGGTGCTGGATTTAACTCACCTCCAAGACACACACACACACACACACACACACACACACACACACAGAGAGAGAAGCAGAGGAGGACCGTCCGCAAGCTACCCCAGGGTTTTGCTCAGGGCCTAATACAGGCTCTTCCGTAGCAAATGTTTAAAAAACGCTACGAACCAAAACTAATATTTCCATTGGTGCACACACTCTTGACAAACATGATGCACTAAAATGTTTGAACTAGAGATCAACTTTTTAAAAAAAACTCAAGAGTCAACACATCCCTCACACAAAAAAATCACATTTTATCTTCTCTCTCCATGTAATATTAATGTATTCAGACAGTGTTTAGCCGACATGGACATGTTGTGCCACCATCCCTTCCTCCGTCCCGTTCCTCCGTCCCTGCCTACCAGCTCTCGCTCCGGGCCAAAGCAGTGTAAGGTGGACCTGGTCCGCCTCCAGCAGAAAGGATGAATAAGTAAAAAGAACACAATGTACCCCTGGGTTCTGCCTGCAACCCACTGCCTGCCTGCCTGCCTGCTTGCCATCCTGGCACAGTTGGCAGGCCACTTTTACCCTGCCTACCGTCCACTACAGCAAACCTATTCTCTGCTGCCCTGTGCTGTGCCTACCAACTAGCTCTGTGTGAGCAGGATTAGTGTGTGTGTGTGTGTGTGTGTGTGTGTGGTGCAAAGTGATGCCGGCAAGGCTTTTGTATGTTACCAGATCATGCAGGCCCACCTCGGCTTACACCGGCACCACGGCCGTCACCGTCCGGTCCCAGTGAAACCAGAACCGATGGCTGACGCAGGAGAGCCATCGGCCCAAAACGAGGCAGGAGTAAGAAACACACACCTACTGTACACACATGCACACACACACACGGACAGCTGAAGGTCTGGTGGTGTGCACGACTTATAGGCCTTGAATGTTGAGTTTTAATGAATAGACTACAACCATTAAAGAAAGATGTGTTTAACTTATATTTAGGACACAACCTGCTTGCGTGGGCTCCACACATATTTCTGCTCCTCCATATGCAACTGATTCACAAACACCGTTTTGTTTTATAGATGATAAGTGCCTTTATCTCCATCACCAAAGATACTGACTACAAAAATCTCCACGTTGTGTTTTTTTTTTTTTCGGTTGCTATGGCTATATGGCATGGCTACAGTATGTATATGGCTTTCACTGCATGCTTTCAAGTTCTTTGCCAATCTGCAAGGCTGAGTGAATTTCAAGGACTCATTTGATCTCCAAATCTTGAAAAAAAACAACACTTTAGAACTGCAAATAATTGGACATGAAGCACATATGAGCAAGAATGGAGCAAGCAAATATATATATATATATATTTTTTTTGCCTGTGTGTGTGATCTATCTGTGCGATACAATCTCCGGCACAGACAGACAGACAGTGTTAAAACATCTCTTGAGTTTGCAGCAAAGCTTTTTTTTTTTTTTTTTTCTCTATAAAGTTGGCCGTGTTAGTGAGACGCGTTCTATATCAGCAGCCCACATCTCATTTGGATAAGCGGGACTTAAACTGTGGAGTCTGAAATAATTGATTTTTTCAAAAAACGCAGCACATAAAAGTTTTAATTAACGACGCCTCCACGACCTTCAAAACGCATTAAAACTTTAACATGCAAAAATGCATTTCAGTCACAGGGATGTGAAACAATGCCACATTAAAAAAAAAACACAAACTGGCAGTATATTTAGTGCGTTTGGCTGATGGGGGTCCATCACCTAGCAGGCCATTCCAGCAAAGCTTTTATCAGCATTAATAAAACATTGTAGATTGTTTACACCAGTTTTGCATGTTTTCTGTGATTTGTGAATTATTCAGGCTACATGGCAACTAAATGGATGACAGTATAATGCATGTGTGTTTGTGTACCAGGGTGTGGACACACATATATAGCTAGGAATAAAAAGAAACTACAATCCCGCCTTCTCTCCTCCGCAAACCACACATCGTTAAAACAGCCGATTAAGGCAAATTAAAGTCGTCAAGTTGAAATTGCAGGTAAACACAGAGATGTCACTTAAACCCACAAAGCAGGACGCTTTTTTAAGTGCTGTTATCTATCCAGCTGCGTTAATATCCATCCTCTATATAAACACACGAGGAGATGTGATGAGAGACAGATCAGCTGTGCTGGATGGATGTCCATCAGCAGGAGCTGGAGACGCACTATAACAGCAGCCTGAGCAGATCAATATGTAGCGCGCATATGGGCAGCACGCGTCCATGCGGCGCTCGTGCGAGGGGATCTGCTGCCAATTAATTTTAATTAATGGAAAGAAAAGAAGGAAACTCGATGCGGACCTCTCTCTGCCTCATATACCACCAGGCTTGGAAAATTATCTGTGCTAAATATGCAGTAGTAGGGCTGCTGGATCTTCTTTTACAAATCAAATAGACTTGATTACAAAAAAAATGTCAATGGAAAAAAGACAGAAGCATTTTTTAAGTGATGTAAATGATTTGGCTTCTGACTTTTTTTTGCAGTAATAAAAAAAAAAAAAAAAAAGATGTGATGGAATATAATTTGGCATTTGAGCACTGCTGTTCTCCCATTTTCTAGCAGCTAAATATAAATGAGAGAAAACACAGTGAGGTTTTGGTCAGACGGCCTGAAATAACACCGAGAGAGAAGGAATCCTGCGTGTTTTCCACGGAGCTCGTCAAGTCTGTTCTAAGGAACTGGGGGAAATATTTTCTGCTTCATCACATGACATATAGAATATAAAAAAAGATTTAGTAAAATATATGAATATGATCACATAACACAACAATGTAAAACTGTGGAGGAGGAAGAGGACTGTGCAGGCCGTGATGACCTCTGCAACACTGAAAGATTTAACCTGCAGGCCTCAAGCTCAACAGCTGCTTAATGCTAAATCATTTTCAAATTAAATGCGTAAAAGTCATAATGCATGAGCCTGATAATTAAGTTTATTGCTTCTTGTATAACTCCTGACTGACTGACGGACTTAAAAAAAAAAAACCAAAAAAAACATTACCTTCTGGTACCAAACAGTGATGTTAGAATGTCTTTATCAACTTGATCTTTAAAACTGGTTTAATGGTAAAATAGTGCAAACATAACATTGACTGTTAACCTGGTGTTTAATGTGATAAGCTGTGCGGCAGCAGCAGAGAGGAAAAGCGGCCTGAAGCTGCAGCTCGACGCGCCTGCAGCTCTCCTCTCTGTTAACTCTGCACTGACTGCTCTCAATGTCTGCATCTGTCAACTAAAGCTCACTTTAAAACCACAACTTTAAACGTTTACGCATGAAAGGCACAAAAAACTTGGCGTTGCGAGAAAAACTAAAAAAGGTCACATGACTTGACCTTTG
>CAKAKR010050924.1:0-12020 GCA_916700685.1 Adelosebastes latens | reverse complement strand
ACAACACCACGACAACACCAAGACAACACCAAGAAAACACCACGAAAACACCAAGAAAACACCAAGAAAACACCACAAAAACACCAAGACAACACCAAGACAACACCAAGAAAACACCAAAAAAAACCACCAAGACAACACCAAGAAAACACCAAGACAACACCAAGACAACACCACGAAAACACCAAGAAAACACCAAGACAACACCAAGAAAACACCAAGTCAACAACACGAAAACACCAAGATAACACCACAAAAACACCAAGACAACACCAAGACAACAACAAGAAAACACCAAAAAAAAAAACCAAGACAACACCAAGAAAACACCAAGACAACACCACGAAAACACCACGAAAACACCAAGACAACACCCAGACAACACCAAGAAAACAACAAGACAACACCAAGAAAACACCGAGACAACACCAAGAAAACACCATGAAAACACCAAGACAACACCAAGACAACACCCAGACAACACCACGAAAACACCAAGACAACACCAAGACAACACCAAGACAACACCAAGAAAACACCATTGTATTTTCCGGTGTGTATTGTGTGTTCTCCGGTGTGTGTCTGTGTGTGTGTGTGTGTGTGTGTGTGTGTGTGTGTGTGTGTGTGTGTACCTGCAGTTTGTCCATCAGCTGCTGCTGGTCCTGGATCAGGTCCTGGTTTTCTTCCTGGTTGGATCCGATCTCACAGAGACCTGGATGGACCTGGACCAGCTGGAGGTGGACCAGAGAGCCACTCTGGAGGGACAGAGACACAATCAATCATCTGATATGAGATCAATATGAATAATAACATTGATGGTTTATTAAACCTAGTTAATCATTATTTTAATGTTAACAATGAAATGATGATTCATAATGTTTAGTTATTATTATTAATGCTATAGTTTAGTTTATCAGTAGATTCACAAACACAACGTTTTGATTCATTAATACATTTATAATCACTAATTTATTTAACTTACAATAAAACATGTTTTAATCACAGTGTCTATAGTTTAGTCTCAGATTGATTCTGTTTGAACAGTAAAGACACTAAAGAAACTTTACAGTTACACAAACGTAAAGTACCTCAACAGTGTACTTCTGTACAGTTCTGAGCTACTTTACTGGTACTTAACTGATACTTTACTGGTACTTTACTGGCACATTACTGGCACTTTACTGGCACTTTACTGGCACTTTACTGGTGCTTTACTGGTACTTTACTGGCACATTACTGGCACTTTACTGGTACTTTACTGGCACTTTACTGGTACTTTACTGATACTTTACTGGTACTTTACTGGTGCTTTACTGGTACTTTACTGATGCTCTACTGGCGCTTTACTGATACTTTACCGGTACTTTACTGGTACTTTACTGGTGCTTTACTGGTACTTTACTGATACTTTACTGGTGCTTTACTGGTACTTTACTGGCACTTTACTGGCGCTTTACTGGTACTTTACTGGTACTTTACTGGTACTTTACTGGCACTTTACTGGTACTTTACTGGTACTTTACTGGTACTTTACTGGTACTTTACTGGTACTTTACTGGTACTTTACTGATACTTTACTGGTACTTTACTGGTGCTTTACTGGTGCTTTACTGGTACTTTACTGGTACTTTACTGGCACTTTACTGGTGCTTTACTGGTACTTTACTGGCACTTTACTGGTACTTTACTGGCACTTTACTGGTGCTTTACTGGTACTTTACTGATACTTTACTGGTACTTTACTGGCACTTTACTGGTGCTTTACTGGTACTTTACTGGTGCTTTACTGATACTTTACTGATACTTTACTGATACTTTACTGGTACTTTACTGGCACTTTACTGGTGCTTTACTGATACTTTACTGATACTTTACTGGTACTTTACTGGTGCTTTACTGGTACTTTACTGGCACTTTACTGGTGCTTTACTGGCACTTTACTGGTACTTTACTGGTACTTTACTGGTACTTTACTGATACTTTACTGGTGCTTTACTGGCGCTTTACTGGTGCTTTACTGGTACTTTACTGGTACTTTACTGATACTTTACTGGTACTTTACTGGTGCTTTACTGATACTTTACTGGTACTTTACTGGTGCTTTACTGGTACTTTACTGGTACTTTACTGGTACTTTACTGGTGCTTTACTGATACTTTACTGGTACTTTACTGGTGCTTTACTGGTACTTTACTGATACTTTACTGGTACTTTACTGGTGCTTTACTGGTACTTTACTGGTACTTTACTGGTACTTTACTGATACTTTACTGGTACTTTACTGATACTTTACTGGTACTTTACTGGTGCTTCACTGGTGCTTCACTGGTACTTTACTGGTACTTTACTGGTGCTTTACTGGTACTTTACTGGTACTTTAGTGGTACTTTACTGATACTTTACTGGTACTTTACTGGCACTTTACTGGTACTTTACTGATACTTTACTGGTACTTTACTGGTACTCTACTGGTGCTTTACTGGTACTTTACTGGTACTTTACTGATTGTAACCTAGGTTAATATAACCTTAAGCCAATAAAAGGTTAAAGAAATAAATACAATGTAAGTAAATTAAATGACATTTGTTATTAAGCTAATTAACATTTAAGTCATAATTGTAGTTTACATGGTTGATTTTTCTATTTTACTTTGTGTACTGTTCCTTTAAACACGTGCAGCGTAAACAGCGAGTCTGCGTAACTGTAGCGTCACTTGCTGGTGAGAGAGGGAAATTAGAGAGAGAATAGCAGAGCGCATGAGACGAGCGAAAGAGGAGTCACGAACGAATAAAAAAGAGAAATAAAGTAAGAGTAAAGAGGCAAGTTTTATAAGTTTTCTTTCCATTTTTGGAGGATTTTGCGTTCACCTTCTGTCCACGTTGTTGGACTCTGTTTCTTTTGTTTGAGAATTGAACGAGGATTTGGCCAGGTTTTTTAGTTGAGAGGATCGTTTGGTGTTTACACACCGAAGCTGGAGAATTAAGATGGCGAGCCACCCGTAGGAGAAATCGAGTTGGATGTGCGTCTGCTTCTGCAAGGCCGACCTCCACCTCAGAGATAAGGACACTGATTCATACTTCTGGATCGTGGTAGGACTAAACCTTCAGTATTTTGCTGCAACACGCAGTGGAGTTCATTTGAACTTCTAAAGGACTTAACAAAAGGACTGATTACACAGGAAGTTGTGAAGATTTGGGTTATTGATCATACAAATTGATCAGTGGAATATTTTTGGTTTCATATCTTGAATCTGTGTTAAACTGTTTTTATTTTCATTTATTGTGTGCCGAATTTGTGATACAAAGAGGTTGCGTTACTGTAATTTTATTCACTTAATGGTTAAGTGAACTAAAGAGAATTAGAACTAAGGTCATGAAAAGGGCTAACTGAGATAAAAATTAGAACTTAGTACTGAGTCAATTTAAAGAAAAACAAGAAACTAAATTACAACTTAAAGGCGCCTAAGTTGAAAAAAATCTCCTGAACTTAAATAGGTTTAAATCAAACCAGAGTGAGATAGAATAGGGAGAAATACATGTTTGATGAGATTTTGGGTTTATTTTCAATGTTTTCCAGGGATTTGAATGCACAATTCTTGTGTGGTGTGTGAAATGTGTGATTTTGGTACCAATTAATGTGTATGTGTACTACTAACTTTTCTATATAAATAAGCCGGCAGTTCAAACTTACTTCTTGGTCTGTGGTCTGTTATTCTTGAGTACTAGTTATAAACTGCTCCTCAGAACCTAGAACTGGTCCTAGCTATCTGTAAATACCTGCAGTGCTACAATTGGCGAGCCAGCCAGGAGTAGTTGCTAGTTAGATTCCGAGAATTATAGGAGAAATAATTTGACCTGTTTTCCAGACCACACAGACCTAAAATAGTTAAAGTCCGGCAAATATGGAAGTAGTAGATAGAGAAAATATTAAAGTACCTAACTCAGTCATTGTTAGTGGACTCACTGATACCGAGTTAGATGAGGATTTACCTGATTTCTTGAACAAAAACGGGCGCATTGCAAGAACAATTAGGATAGATGACCCCCAATCTTCATACCACAAAAATGTCATTGTAGAGTATGAGAGTGGATCTGCAGTGAACAGCCTTAAGCCTGTACTTCCATACAGCTATGAGAGCCCCAGTCAGGTCACATACGAAATCAGAGCCCTGTCAGGTGAATACCTACCGATAATGACTGGTAGCGCTACCCAGTGCTTTTTGAGTGAACTGCAAAAGATTGCTAAACTGAGTGGAAGATCCTTTGAAGAAATTCTGCAAGAGCAGCTGTCTAGATGCAGTAAATCAGTAGCTGTTGATACCGAGCCAACGAATGAGCCTGCTGAGCCTTCCACTGTAGAGATTCAAAGCGAACCAACACAACCACGAGTTACTGAGCCACAGGTAACTTACCAGGCTTTCCCAGCTAGCACAATGGAGCTGGGTAAAACCTCTTCGAGTGCCGCTGAGTCCAAATCATTCAGCCAGACTAAAGGGGATGAAATCCCTAGGGTTTCTATGGGCTATGTTAACCCTCCAGAGGTGCAACGAATGGTTGTAGAACTCATAGTGAGAAGTGAAACACCAGTCTCACAGATGAATGTGTCATTCAGACTCAGAGGTTTCTCTGGAAGAACTCCTTGCCCCAGTCACGAGGTAGACTTTGATACATGGCGAAACAGTGTTGAACTCATTCTGCAGGACACAGTTCTGTCAGACTTGCAGCGCTCAAGGAAAATTCTAGATAGTCTAGTACCACCAGCAGCTGATGTTGTAAAACCTTTAGGCCCGAAAGCCTTACCCACAGCTTACCTTGAACTACTAGACTCAGCTTTCGGAACTGTAGAGGATGGTGATGAGCTTTTCGCCAAGTTCCTTAACACACTCCAAGATGCTGGAGAGAAGCCATCTCATTACCTACACAGGCTACAGACAGTTCTTGCCAAAGCACTGAGAAGAGGCGGTGTATCTGCTAGTGAAGCTGACCGACATCTTTTGCGTCAGTTCTGTCGAGGATGTTGGGATAATGTGCTGATAGCTGACCTTCAGCTTGAACGTAAAAGAGACAAACCACCTCCATTCTCTGAGTTACTGTTACAGTTACGTGTAGAGGAGGATAGACAGCATGCAAAAGAAAACCGAATGAGAAAGCACCTTGGTGCATCGAAGCAAAAAGTCAGTGCACATCTTTTAACTGCAAGCTCACTTGAAAATGACACGTCATTAGAGAGTGACATCACTGAAATGAGGAAACAAGTCACTGAGCTGCAAAGTCAACTCACCCGACTAAAGACACAGAAAGCCGAGTCAAATGTGCCTTCTCAAGACAATGTTGTCGCTGAATTAAAGAGACAGGTTACGGAGCTTCAGAGCCAGCTCACAAGCATAAAAGCACAGAAACATCCTGAGACAAAAGGAAATGCGACTAAAATGAGCTCCAAGCGTCCAACGAAGTACAGAGCATCTGAATTTCCTTCCACTGCTGACCAAAGCCTAGTGGCAGACCAAAGGCATGGTACTGTTTCCAGTGCGGCGAGGATGGCCATATCGCAACCGCTTGTCCTAACGAGCCAAATCCACATTTGGCAGCTGCTAAGAGGAAGCAACTGAAAGATAAACAGTCCTTGTGGGACAGTCAAAATTACTCAGTCCGTCCCCAGTCTTTAAACTAGATCCAGCCCTCATTGTGGGACAAATGAGAGCTAAAAACAGTGACGACAGTCCCAACTCTGATACTGAACGCAAAGCTAAGGAAAGGTTTTCACACAGAAGACCAACTCCTGTGAAAATACCTAAAGGTCTGATCGGAGCCAAGTACACTGCTCATGTACTCATTGACGGACAGGTTTGCAACAGCCTTCTTGATACAGGATCGCAAGTAACCACAGTATCACAGTCGTTCTATGAGAACAACCTCTCCAACTTGGACATTCACCCTTTGAATGAGCTGCTGGAGGTAGAGGCAGCAAACGGCCAAACGGTACCCTATTCAGGCTTTGTAGAGGTAGACATTACCTTTCCTAAGTACTGTTTTGGTTCTGAAATCACTTTGTCCACCCTTGCATTGGTTGTCCCAGACACACAGTCTAATGCACAGTACACACTCTTGATAGGCACAAACACCTTGGACTTAGTGTATGAGGGTTACGTCATGACAGACACAGATCTCGAAGACCTCCCATACGGTTGTAGGGTTGTCATGAAAATAATGCAGCAGAGAAATAAGCAAAAAGAGACTAGCACTATAGGGCTAGTGAGACTGTCAGGAAAAGACCCCATGGTTGTCCCTGCGGGTCAAAGCTGTGTCTTGGAAGGGTCGGTTCATGTCAACAGCCAAACTTCAGACAGGTGGATTGTGGTTGAACCCCCTTCATCATCTTCCTTACCAGGCGGTGTGTTAGTTACCAGCTGTTTACTCAGTCTCCCTGACAGTCCATCGCAAAAGTTACCAGTGGTACTGCGCAATGAAAGCGAGCATGACATCATCATTCCACCAAAGAGTGTCATAGCCGAGATCCATGCTTTGCAGGAAGTGATCTCAAGTAAGCAAAACCCTACCAATGCATCACAAACAGAAAGCCCCCCAAAGTCCTCTGAAAATTCAGAGTTGAGCTTTGACTTTGGTGACTCTCCACTTCCAGCTGACTGGAGAGAGAGAGTAGAGCAAAAGCTGAGTGCTATGCCAGAGGTGTTCGCTCAACACGATTCTGACTTTGGTCGAACAGACAAAGTTAAACATCAAATTAAGTTGAGCGACGAAACCCCCTTCAAGCACAGACCTCGACCTCTACGTCCACAAGATCTTGACGCTGTGCGGAGACACCTGCAAGAGCTGAGCGAGGCAGGGGTAATCCGGGAGTCTGAGTCGTCTTTCTCTTCACCCATAGTGGTGGTTAGGAAAAAGAATGGAGACATAAGACTCTGTGTTGATTACCGAAAGTTAAACCTTCAGACAATCAAGGATGCCTACGCTTTACCTAATCTGGAGGAGACTTTCTCTGCACTCACAGGTTCAAAGTGGTTCACCGTCTTGGACCTCAAGTCAGGCTACTATCAGATTGAGGTAGATGAGGCTGACAAACACAAAACTGCCTTTGTGTGTCCATTGGGATTCTGGGAGTTTAATAGGATGCCCCAGGGCATAACTAATGCTCCCAGCACATTCCAAAGATTGATGGAAAAGTGCATGGGTGATATCAACCTAAAGGAAGTCCTTGTGTTTTTGGATGATCTGATAGTGTTTTCAGAAACTCTCGAAGAGCACGAAACCCGCCTTCTCCACGTACTTGACCGTCTCAAAGAATACGGATTGAAACTCTCCGTGGAAAAATGTAAATTTTTCCAAACGTCAGTGAGGTACCTAGGACACATAGTATCCCAGGATGGCGTTGAAACAGACCCCCAGAAAGTTGAGGCCCTAAAAACCTGGCCAAGTCCAAGAAACCTCAAAGAGCTGCGCTCCTTCTTGGGGTTCGCCGGTTATTACCGGCGGTTCATCCAAGGTTTCTCCAAGATAGTTAAGCCACTGAATGACCTCACTGCCGGCTACCCACCACTAAGAAAGAGTAGCGGATCGAAAAAGAACAGTGGTCAGTACTTCCAGCCAAAAGAGTCTTTTGGAGGAAGGTGGACAGACAGCTGTCAACAAGCTTTCGAAACGATCATTGACAAACTCACTACAGCCCCAGTGTTAGGTTTTGCCAACCCAAAGCTGCCATATGTATTACATACAGATGTGAGCACAACTGGGCTAGGAGCAGCGCTCTATCAAGAGCAGGAAGGGGAGATGCGTGCTATTGCATTTGCCAGCCGTGGATTGTCAAGGAGCGAATCTCGCTATCCAGCTCACAAACTTGAGTTTCTGGCACTCAAGTGGGCTGTAACCGAGAAGTTTTGTGACTATTTGTATGGAGGCTCTTTTACAGTGGTCACAGACAGCAACCCACTAACTTACCTTCTGACCACGGCTAAGTTGGATGCGACAAGCTACCGCTGGTTGTCTACCCTCTCCACCTTCAAGTTTCAGCTTCAGTACCGAGCAGGGCGACGCAACCTAGACGCTGATGGTCTTTCACGACGTCCCCATGCTGAACCTGTCAATGATCTGGTTTCTCAGAAAGAGGAGGAGCGAATTCGTCAATTCGTACAACAACACCTGCCCGAGTCTGACGATTTCACTCGTATCTCCCACAACACTGTTAGTGCAGTCTGTGAGAAACACCTAGTTTGCTCACCTGTGAACACTGATGAAAGTGGTCCCATTATTCCTCTTGTAACATCTCTTGCTATGTCGGCTAAAGCTATTCCAGATAGCTTTGAGCAATATGACGGGTTTCCTGTCATTTCCAGCATATCGGAGGAGGATTTGAAACAAAAGCAGAGAGCCGATCCTGCCATCTGTGAAGTCATCTGTCAGTTGGAAACTGGGGAAACCCCTCCTCCAACTGTAAGGAGAGAACTGCCAGAGCTTTCCATCTTTCTTCGAGAGATAAATAAACTTGAGCTGCAGAACGAAATTCTCTACAGGAAAAGGCAAGTTGGTGAGGAAACTCACTATCAGTTAGTTCTACCAGAGGAGTTGAGAGACATGGTTATGCGAAGCCTTCATGACGACATGGGTCACATGGGTATCGACCGGACCCTTGATCTCGCACGAGCCCGATTCTTTTGGCCCAGGATGGCTACTGACATTGAGAAAAAGATTAAGAGTTGCACCCGCTGTGTCTGTCGAAAATCACTGCTAGAGAAGGCAGCGCCTCTGGTAAATATCCAGGCTACCAGACCTCTTGAGTTAGTCTGCATAGACTTTCTATCGATAGAGCCAGACCGAAGCAATACAAAAGATGTCCTTGTGATATCTGACTTCACTAAATATGCAGTGGCAGTTCCTACTCCAAATCAAAAGGCTAGAACAGTAGCCAAGTGCCTCTGGGAAAATTTCATAGTTCACTATGGAATCCCTGAAAAGTTGCATAGTGACCAAGGGCCAGATTTCGAGTCCAAGACGATCAAAGAGCTCTGTGATCTTGCAGGGATCCATAAAGTCCGAACCACACCGTACCACCCAAGGGGAAACCCTGTAGAACGGTTTAACAGGACACTTCTCAATATGCTTGGTACACTTAAAAACGAAGACAAGAGCCACTGGCGAGATTTTGTGAAGCCATTGGTACATGCATATAACTGTACGAAACATGAAACAACAGGTTTCACGCCGTACGAACTGATGTTTGGGCGGCAACCTCGGTTACCTATTGATCTTGCTTTCAATGTCCCATTGAACCATAGTCATCAAAAATCTCACTCCCAATATGTCCAAGCTCTTAAAACCCATCTTCAAGAGAGTTACCAACTGGCTACTAAAAATGCTGCCAAAACTGCTGAAAGGAACAAAACCAGGTTTGACAGACATGTCACCGAATCGACCTTAGAGGTTGGTGATCGTGTGCTAGTGAGGAACGTACGCCTAAGAGGGAAACATAAGCTGGCTGACAAGTGGGAAGCAATTGTCCATGTTGTTGTCAATCGGAAGGGAGACCTTCCAGTTTACACAGTCAAGCCAGAAAATCAAGATGGTCCCCTTAGAACCTTGCACAGGGACCTCTTGCTAGCATGTGGGTTCTTACCAGTTCTTCAAGAGGAACCACCTGCTGTGTCAAGCAAACCTCGAAGGCCGAGCACACGTCAGCATCCAGACCCTGATCCTGATGAGCCAGAGTTTAACTCTGAAGGAGAGGATGACTATCCGTCACATTCCTTTCAAGATCAAATCTTGAGAACCACAAGGTCTACTCAGGAATATGAAATGATTATTCCTCCAAGGGAGCAGTCCCAATCTTCTGTTGAGCAAACCTGTACAGATATTGCAACAGTTTCTGACAGCGCTCCAGAGAAATCTGCTGAACCCTTACCTGAAAATGCAACATTACCGGAGAGAGAGTACTCACCTGAAGTGGAATCCATATCCCCAAATGACAAATCTGAAAAGGAAAATGTACCTGAACAGACATCAGACAAACCTATGGAAGAAACAGAACTTGAAACAGTTACAGCCAATGCTGAAGATATGCCTGAATGTCTGAATGAACAGAGTACAGAGAGGTGTAGTGACTCTGAACCTGTGGAAAATGGTATAGTCGCACATCAAAACGAAGCAGAACATAATGAAACAGGAAGTGACGAAAGTGGAAGTGAAACTGAAAGTACAGTGAGAAGATCCTCAAGACAGAGACAAAAGTCAAAAAGGTTGACATATCCTGAGCAAGGAAACCCTTTAGTGACTATTGTCCAATCCCTATTTCATAGCTTGAGCACAGCTATCACTAATGCACTTTTAGAGCCTAGCCTTACACCGCTACCAGAACCCGAGATAGTGTAACTTGATACTATGCAAAGGGACTTGCATAGAGTTAAGGGGGGAGGGTGTAACCTAGGTTAATATAACCTTAAGCCAATAAAAGGTTAAAGAAATAAATACAATGTAAGTAAATTAAATGACATTTGTTATTAAGTTAATTAACATTTAAGTCATAATTGTAGTTTACATGGTTGATTTTTCTATTTTACTTTGTGTACTGTTCCTTTAAACACGTGCAGCGTAAACAGCGAGTCTGCGTATCTGTAGCGTCACTTGCTGGTGAGAGAGGGAAATTAGAGAGAGAATAGCAGAGCGCATGAGACGAGCGAAAGAGGAGTCACGAACGAATAAAATTGAAGTAAAATAAGAGTAAAGAAGCAAGTTTTATAAGTTTTCTTTCCATTTTTGGAGGATTTTGTGTTCAACTTCTGTCCACGTTGCTGGACTCTGTTTCTTTTGTTTGAGAATTGAACGAGGATTTGGCCAGGTTTTTTAGTTGAGAGGATCGTTTGGTGTTTACACACCGAAGCTGGAGAATTAAGATGGCGAGCCACCCGTAGGAGAAATCAAGTTGGATGTGCGTCTGCTTCTGCAAGACCAACCTACACGTCAGAGATAAGGACACTGATTCATACTTCTGGATCGTGGTAGGACTAAACCGTCAGTATTTTGCTGCAACACGCAGTGGAGTTCATTTGAACTTATAAAGGACTTAACAAAAGGACTGATTACACAGGAAGTTGTGAAGATTTGGGTTATTGATCATACAAATTGATCAGTTGAATATTTTTGGTTTCATGTTTTGATTCTGTGTTAAACTGTTTTTTATTTTCATTTATTATGTGCCGAATTGGTGATACAAAGAGGTTGTGTTACTTTAATTTTATTCACTTAATGGTTAAGTGAACTAAAGAGAAATAGAACTAAGGTCATGAAAAGAGTTAACTGAGATACAAATTAGAACTTAGTACTGAGTCAATTTAAAGAAAAAAACAAGAAACTAAATTACAACTTAAAGGCGCCTAAGTTGAAAAAAATCTCCTGAACTTAAATAGGTTTAAATCAAACCAGAGTGAAATAGAATAGGGAGAAATACATGTTGATGAGATTTTGGGTTTTATTTTCAATGTTTTCAAGGGATTTAAATGCATAATTCTTGTGTGGTGTGTGAAATGTGTGATTTTGGTACCGAATTAATGTGTATGTGTGCTACTAACTTTCTTATATAAATAAGCCGGCAGTTCATACTTACTTCTTGGTCTGTGGTCTGTTATTCTTGAGTACTAGTTATAAACTGCTCCTCAGAACCTAGAACTGGTCCTAGCTATCTGTAAATACCTGCAGTGCTACAATTGGCGAGCCAGCCAGGAGTAGTTGCTAGTTAGATTCCGAGAATTATAGGAGAAATAATTTGACCTGTTTTCCAGACCACACAGACCTAAAATAGTTAAAGTCCGGCAAATATGGAAGTAGTAGATAGAGAAAATATTAAAGTACCTAACTCAGTCATTGTTAGTGGACTCACTGATACCGAGTTAGATGAGGATTTACCTGATTTCTTGAACAAAAACGGGCGCATTGCAAGAACAATTAAAGCTGCGAGCAGCGATGAACGGGCCCTCGCCCCTCCTTGCGCGTCGGGGTATTGGCGGGACGCCGACTGAC
>CAKAKR010050922.1:0-15073 GCA_916700685.1 Adelosebastes latens | reverse complement strand
CTCTCTCTCTCTCTCTCTGAAATGACCTGTGATTGGCCAAAGTCTCCCGTCACGGGCTAGATTTTTTAAAGCCTGAAAACAGAGCCATGAGGAGGTGCAGAAGTCTAGTTTTCTCTCAGAACACTTGAATTACAATATGCTGAAAGGTTATTATGGAATTTTGCCCAATGATGCCAAAACACTGTTGCCTAATGAAGCTTTAACAACATGGACACATCCAAACTTCGGTCCGGTTGAGTCATGGTGTGTTCTTTTCTCCTCAATACCACTAACGTCTCGTCTCTCATTCCCTACGGTGTAACATCGACACTCTGGCAGCCTGCCAGCAGCTGTCAATCAAACAAAGACACCTCCAGGCAGCTGAGATGAAGGAACATTTCCCCAAACTCTTCCTTTTAATAATAAAAACCTATCTACTAACAATAACTTTTAATATAAAATATGTTGACTATATTTTTGACTACAAAAAAGGATGACTAAATGTGATTTCATTTGGACTTTAAATGTTATCAAATATACAGAAAAAGTATTGCTAAAAAAGTATTATGGTTGCGTGCCAAGAAGGTTGATTTGAAGACTGAACGTACCAGAGCACAAAACACTTGAACAAAATAGAGATAAGCCAGCTGGCACAGGCCATTTCAGATAATCACAAGTCTACAATATAACACTTAATGGCCTGGTCCCCACAAATCCCTGATAGCAATCCACCTGAACACCTTTGGAGTGAGCTTGAAAGCAGCATCAGTAAAAAAGGAACCTCCACCTATAAACCTTAAGCAGCCGTGCAAAGCACCGACGTCTGCATGGTCAGCTTTGATAGCGAGGGACGACGGGTCCCTTGTTGAGTCGCTGCCACAACGTGTGACAGCTCTTTCAATCATGGGCCACCATAGCATGGAACAGGGACCTGTAACTTTCTGGTCACTGAGTGAATAGACCGTATACATAATGTGTAGTTCAGTGCCCCAGCATGCCAAATAACCTCAAGTGCCTACAGATGATTTGTATGTGTATGGATTGCAGCATATGGAGGGGAAACATGGTATTAAAGTGCTCTGAAAAAGATGCTGCTTTAAAAATAAGTGGTTTTAGATCAGATTAGATGGGAGGTCACTGGTTAATGTAGTTACAGGGTGATGGTGCCTTTTACATATAGATATGTAGACTTAAGTTGTGGTAAGATCAATAACAGTGACACTAAAAGCCCCAGCCATGCTCTTCTACAGTTTCATCTTTGTATGATTGTGTTCCCTTTCCGGACATTGGTCAAGCATGTCAGAATTCTTTATGTGATGGCTTCATATATGTGACCAGGAAAGGAGGAAGTCTGTTCTTGGGAATAATGCACTCCACTGGGAGTTGAGAATGAGATATCGAATTGTGACAGGATGTAAAACATGATGACATACTGACAGCGCACACAAGCCTCCGGTTGCTACAGAAGAAAGAAGCTCCACTCAGTGAGGAGCATCATCGCTAACGCTGAATAATATCCATGCTGAATCTATATTCTCATTGCAGAAGCCTCTTCAAAAGACTGTGGGAAAACATCTCAAGCCTGACAGAAACTCAGCTTGATTCAGCACCCCACAACAGAGAAATCAATAGGAGTTGAAGAGTTTATCTACTGTCATTTATATAACTAACCTTGGCTTTACTAAAAGGAAAACAATCCTCTTAGCACAAAGCAAGAGGTTATCATCCAAAGACCTCTCTGTTGTTTTAAAAAGACATTATTTGGCAGTTAATGGATAAGGATGGAGTTATCTTTTAATGAATTTCACTGAGGAGACTAAAACCAAACACTGAAGTTATCCTGCAAACATCTTTAACTGTTTAGAAACTATGGAGGATGGAACCTGCCAAAATCAAAAATAAATGAATACATAAATTATATGTTGCAAAAATAATATCAACAATAAATGTAGCCATTAATTAATTGATAAAATGTGACATAAATTGATATTTCTGTTTTAATTTACCCCCCTCATTTGCATAATAAGGCAGAAATGCATAAAGAAATATTAAAAGAAGTGTGTACAGAAATGTAAAAAGGAACGATTTATATAAAAATGGATAAAGAGAAGAATACAGAAATAAATACATTTCGGGGAAAAAATAAGGGGTGAAATGCAAATGGAAAATTGTTCAAAATAAATAAATGCATAAATAAAAAGGGAAAATTAAACAGAAGAGTAAATAGATAAGGGAATCAATACAAAGATAAATAAATAAGAAATATCAATTTATGTCACATTTTACATTTATTTTGAATTTTTTTTTTTTTTGCTTTTTTTGTTTCTTTATTCATTGATTTTTTATTTTGGCAGGTTCCGTCCTCCATAAGCAACAGGCTGATATAATTTATGCCTGGAGCCAGACTGTGGCTTTGGGTGACATTCTTCTATTATCATCAACACAGCAAGTGTATTTCATTTTACAACTCCACAGCTACATTTTTAATTTTTGATCACCTTTGATAGTAGGTATGTATGTATTGGGAAGACATCATGTTCGGGACTGTACTGTGTGTGAAAATGTTGGGGATAGATAAACCAGATCAAGAGTAAGAGGAGACAGATGCCTCAAGGAGGAAAGCATCTATCGGCCAGACAGCTTTTACATTAAGAGCTTCCCAGTTTTAGATCATCCTTCCTTTAAATAAACGTCATAGTGACTCTTACCGTTCCTTTGCACATAATCTAAAAAAGCTAAAACTAACTAAAACTAAAAAGCAACCAGGCCTGCCATCATACCTAGTCACTGCATGCTTGCCTCGTCTGCACTTGTATGCTTGGCTTTTTGTCTGTGTGTGTCAGATTGCATCCCTTCTGGTTTAACCTGTCTTCTGTAATATGCTTTTACGTTGTCATGTTTTAACTGCCTGTGCCGACTGTATGCTTAACACGGTTTTGTATTATTTGCCTTCTTTCTAAATGCATGATGCTGCCTTACTCCTCTAAGCTTTTTATCCTGTTCAGCTGTTGACAGCATGTCTACTCCTGTTCTAATTTTATATATGTTGTGTGTTTTATTTGTTATTTATAACGGCCCATTTTAACAACAGTTGAAAATCAGCCAAGGCTAACACTGGCACATTCACAGTGACGTTGCTCAATATGCATTGTCCCCGAGAATAAATAAATTAAAATAAAATAAAGAAATACTTTCCAATATTGATTTCCATTTGTTATGTTCTCTATTCTTTCCATCTGTTATTGGGGGAGCAGAGTTAATAAATGTATATGTGTGTGTTTGCATTAGTGTGTGTGAGTCCACAAGAAACAGAAAGCAACAGAGGTGACATTTGGCTGCATCCCTGTGCTCTTTGCTCATTTGGTTTTATTTCTCGGGATGTTGTATTTATGATCGTGGTGAGAATAAGACCTCCATTGTGTACCTGGGTCCTTTATTGCTTTGGTCTTTTTCAAGTTCATTTCACCTCCACACTCCCTTTTTGATATTCAAAGTTTGACTTGATTTTATGTATTTGAACAAACTGAGCTCATCAAGACACAGTGACGAGGGATGTCAGGCCTGACTGACTGTTCAAATACATAAAATCAAGTAAAGGTTTGAATATCAAAAAAGGAAAATAATAGTGTGGAGGTGAACTAAACTTGAAAAACACCAATGCAATAAGGACAAAGTGGAGGGCTTATTGGCACCTGCACTGTGTGGGAGTAGAGCCACAAGTGACATCAGCAGCTCGCCCGCACTCTGACGTCAGCGCCAACCTGAGTGACCGACCTTTTTGAGTGCTACAGGCTTTTTGTTTTGATTGTCTCGGGGTGAAGCAGGGCACTTCTTTGTTCTTCATATCACTGTCACTATCTCCCCTCTGGCCACTCTCCCTCTTTGACATCATTTTTTAAATGCAGTCATCTGTCAGCTCACTGTTTTTTTATTGTTACTGCATCAGACTGTCTTTAGACCCATGATGGGATATGTAAAGTTTGTATTACTGTTTTTCTAGTTTAATCAGCCTGTTATGATGCTGGTGCTGTTGCATACATTTGACTGCTGCTGGAGTGATTGTATGAATACAAGCAGCAGTTGTTAATGTGACCATAACAGAAAGCAACGGTTGTTAATGTGACCATAACAGACATTGACTCCAAGCATCAGTTGGTTACTTATGAGCCTTTTGGCATGCATTGACTGTGCTGCTGACAGCAATCAATAGCTGGACAGAGGTTAATAGTCAATTAGCTTGAGTTACACTGACAGGAATGTTAACTATGCAATGCATTAGACACAGCTAATGTCTGAAAGGGAGCTCACGTACAGTAAAATAAACAGCCATTTAACAAAGAACTGCTTAGCTGGCTCAAGTTTCGCTATTATTGCTTCAAGCCTGTATAACATTAGTAAGGCCAAATGTGATGCACTTGAGAGTCATCAACTTCCCAACAGTGATGCATTTAAAAATAATGCTGCATAAAAGAAGCCAGAGGGAATTATTGAACACCTGTACAGTACAACGCAACTCAATAACCCTGCAATACAAAACGGCCTTAGGGAAGCCTATCACATTCAGTTTTTGTTGAGACTCTGTTATTGTTGTTCACATACTACTAACGCTATTAAATATAAATACTGTGAGGTGTTAAGAAGGCAATCTGATGCAGTCCAATTCCTCTGTGACAGACACTGTTGCTGCTGTGCTTTTGTGCTACTGCCAGTGATTCTTTCTACATAGAGTTTGACTTTCATAATGGCCATTTCATTTCATTATAAATGTAATTTATATCTATTTGAGACAGAAAAAGGTTAAGAAGCGTGTTCTTTTTTGTAAATAGTAATAATCCAAAAGCCTGAACTCTATTAATTTATGGAGCCCTGCAAGTCAATGCATTTTCAACAACACTGTCCTGCAAATATTTCGGAATCAAAGCCTTGTATTATTAACAAATGAAGGGATTCTGTCCCATGGATGTATAAAGAGAATGATGGAGGGCTTTTATTTTGAAAGGGAAACGGGTTGAAGTGTTGAGTTCAAATTTGCTTTTTTTCATGTCTGTGACATAGTCTACAGATAGAGACACTGAAACTGTAGTAATGTTGCTGGTATGATGTCAATATACTGTCAAAAGGTCATTTTAACTTTCACTTTTCACTGTATGTTTGCTGTGAACCGTGCGGGCACGCGGAAAAAACAGGCGAGACCTTGAATCTCTAGAAGAGATGCAGCTGACCATCAGGTGTCCGTTTTGTTTCGGCCACCTTGAGCTAGTATCTGTTCTTGAGTAATAAATGTTGTATAATTCTTTAATTTGTGTACTTCTTGATACTATAAAATATATAATATCATGACAAACAGAAATGAAACAAAAAAGATGTTGAGATAAATGTGTGGGTTTCAAAAGAAATGCAACACTAACACAATACCTGTGATGGCTGACTTGCAGCTCTCCAAGAAGCTGATTCTTGAACCACTGGTCAAAGTCCACGTTGTCAAACAGCTCATAAGCTGCCAGTCCCACTGCATTGTATACTGCGGAAAAAAACAACCACAATAAAAGTCAGAAAATGATCATCATTTAGTCACAGTATTCAGAGTAGCACTGAAAATATTAAACTTCTAAAAACAACAGCAAAACAAAAAGAATAGCAGTCTAAGTTATGAGAGAATTTAAAAAGAGATATACAGTAGCTCCATTCAAAAAAGATGGCTTATGGTCCTGAAATGTGCCGCAGAACACTAAAACTTGAGTCATCCATGTGATGATCGATGGATACTTTATTAATCCCGGTGGGAAATGTTACTGTTACAACAGCTTTGCAAAAAAAGACAAAAATATTGTGCGATAAACTTTACAATACTGTCATTGGCTGAAAGGAAATTACTACATTTTGTTCCTACAGGACATTCACGTTTGAATGTCTAATGTTTTTAATCACGCAATGCATCCCTTGTCAGGTTTGATTTCAATGTTTAAAATATGCGGAAAAAAAACTCACAACTACAGAATGCAATTGCTGAAATTTTTTTGTGTGATTGTTGCCTGCTGAAAAGCTGACGCTGAGCTGCATTGCTGGATGTACAGCCAAGAGCTCAACACTGCATTGCTGTAATAGCTGGAAGTTGGACTGTATTGTTACATGCATGGCTGGGAGCTGAACAGCCTTGCTGGCTTAACTTTGTATGAAAAAAAAGTTGAAAGAGTACGCAGAGTTGGAATAATAGTAAAGGGATAAAGGGGGACAAAGTATAGTGTAAGCCATGGAAGGCGCATAAAAGGGAGAGTTATAGTGTAAGGACTTATTTGAGCTTAAGTGTACAAAGAAGGAGTTGAGGTGTCATTCAAGTGTCTTAGTTGGAATGACTGTAAATCATCAAGTATAATCGTATAAGCACTGCACCCTACTCCAGAAACCCTGTTTCGCTTCTGTTACCTTAGGACTACTTATTTACAGTTCGTCCACCTTATGTTCCCTCAGTTACGCTACCATGGGCGCACATGTATGCATGCACGTGTTTCTCCTATAATGATGGTTATACATTATGGTATATGTGTGTGAATTTGAAGGCCCATGACTTGCTTTATGTCCATGTGTATCTGTGTGTGTGTGCATGCATTGGTGTAATAGTGGCACAAATTTAGAGGTTACTTAAAAGACAACAGGAAAAAAAATAAAAGATGAGATTAGAAAAAGATGACAGTATGAGAACAATTTAATACAGACAGATAAAGAGACAGAAGCCATACAAGTGAAAGAGATGCTTCCTGTTACTATTTATAGTTTATCTTTAAAAGTAATGAATTCTGAGATAGCAAAAAAGAGAGGGAGGAAAGAACAGAGAAGGACAGATTTAACAGAGAGAAACTGAAACTTTTCCCATTACTTTAATTATCTATGAAAGGCTGGCACTGAGCAAGAGTATATTGGGATCTACCGTATCTCTATGCAAGTTTGTGTGATTGTGTGAGAGCGAGAAAGAGAGAGAACAGCAAGAGAGATAAAACACTGTAGGTGTCTATCAGCAGAATGATTCAAAAACGAATGGAGCAGCTAAACGCCTCTCAGACATATTTTCTCTCGTTTATCATGACAAAAAGATGGATGGATGGAAGGACAGGGAGAAAAGATGGATAGTCCACAGGTGCAGAAACGGTGGCCAAACCAGAGCTTTGAGGGGTTACTATTTATAGGTTAGTAAAACTGACAGGAACATTTGAAACTTTCAAGAGTAACATGCATTTGTCTTTTGCTTCCCTTCCTTCCTTGGAGAGAGTCCTAGAATTGTCGCTACTGACACAGTTTAGCTTCCCCTTTAAGGTTAAAAGTATAGTTATTTCCTGGTCTACAGCACGGCTTTATTATTCTGGCTCCCCAAAATGAGATGTTCATAAGTTTTCAATTGTGATTTAGTGGTCCAAAAGGGCCTCTCAGAGGGCTAATGGTGTAATAAAATATACTTACTCTGCTCTAATGTACAATATTTCAGACAAGAGGAAGTTAATTATCCTGTCAGTGCAGCATTAAAATGACAAACGTGGGACTGATACCAGGATTACAAAAATATGTAAACACCTCATGGATATCTGTGGCAACAGAAATTAAAAGCACTGCTACACAAGGGTGGTTTATACTTGGTTGAATGCCAGTTTGCAGCATTTGTCAGCTATAAAAAGAATCCAAGCAGATTTTTTTTTTATTAAATATGGGTGTCACGTAGCACTATCTATTACTGGGGGTTGGAATCACCAGAGGCCCCACGACACGATTTTATCATGATACTTAGCGATCTTACTGTGATATGCTGAGTATTGCGATACATATTGTGATTTATTACCTTTTTTCAACTGCAAATTATGCAGTTTGTCAATATCTGTGTAATCTAATAAAATATTCAATCTGTTCATCTCAGAGTTTCTCAGAGGTCGAGGGACCATTTGAAAATGGCTGTGCCAGTTTTTCCCTGCCAAAATTTTGCGTAACTTTGGGGCGTTATTTAGCATTCTTCCCGACAAGCTAACACAACATGGTTGGTACCAATCGATTCATTAGGTTTTCTAGTTTCATATGATAGTATTGAACTAACATCTTCAATCTAGCTTTAAGACTGAATCCGCTACAACCTCTTAAAGACAGAATAGCGGCTGTCGGATTTTTAAGAAGACAATAGTTCATATAATAAAAGGCTGATACTTGACGTCCATGTATTGATAAAATATTGCTACGCAAAATATACATTACATATGACAAATGTCTTTATAGCCCATGGGATGGGTTAATGTGCCTGTTCCAGTCTTCAGCTCATTGAAGCAGCAGCTCAGTTAAATGTCGGGTTGGGGGCTCAGAAAAAAAACCTGGATCCTCTTTTTACAGCAGTATAATTAAGGTCTTAGTCTATAAGTGTATTAGCGGCACTAGTATAATTATTGTCTAATTAAAAAATCAGCACCTGCTGTTATTAAGTGCCCCTTTGGCTCTTCAACCAGCTTTAGCTCTCACAACCACAATTATATGTCACAGCTGCCGCCACAGCACAGCTTCATCATCCAGAGATGTCTGCTGTTTTATCAACACTGTCAGCAGACTACTGAGTTCTCTGTGGGCATCCAGCTTTAACAGAGGCCCTAATAGCAGGCAATCCAAACTGTCTGTGATTTAGTTGTGTATGCCATAAAACCACCTGAGAGGCAGCCCTGACCTGCCACTGAGTTATAAATAAAGGAGGTAAATAAAGGAGGTAGAGAGAGGGTGTAAGAAAGAAAAAAAAGAGGGTGGAAACAAGATGTCAATGGACATGAGAGATTGAGCAGTATATCAAGAATGGATGACATTATAAAAATGCAACGAAAAAAGTTGAATCTATAGGTACAATTATCATTTTCATTTGGTTATTCAGACTTTATATCTTAGCCTAAAATGATTGTTATGCATCCTGTAGCTCTCGTTATTCAAATCTCAATTTACCCTGCACTTCCTTCTCCATCTGCTTGCAATGTTTGGGACAGTGGTTGGAGAATTTCAATAACCAAGCAAAATTTAACAACCTTCACATTTTCTGTTGAAGATAAAATAGAAATTTTAGCAAAATCAGAATCTCCTTGTGAGGGATCTATTGAGAGAAATGGAATATAATATTATTAAGTATGTTTTCTTTAGTGTATAATCACCTGATAATAAGAATCGTTGTGTTTTCGTTACCTTAGAATGAGCCATTTATATCTACATAGGGAGCGGGTCCTCTTCACGGAGTCTGCCATGTTTCAACAGCAGCCCAGAACGGCTTGGGCTGGAGTCGATAACGTTACTCGCTCCCGTCGCCGCCGCTCTCTCTCTCTTGCTTCACCACTCACTTCCCTCATATACACACACTCTAAGCACTGGCTCTGGTCCAAATGACCTACGCTACTCTTACTCTACTCTCACAACAACTGGCTCTAGAGAGGGCCATTCATGTTTTTGCGTCGGCCACCGTAGTTCTACACGCTTGGCACACAGGAGAGGCTTTAGTTGGTTGCAATCTCAACCTCACCTTTAGATACTGCCCGATCCTACACACTGCACCTTTAATATACCTGGCATGACGGATGACAGCAATTGTTGAACCAGCAAGAGTAGGTGAAGCCTTTGACTCACCTGCATCCTTCATAAGCAACTGAACGGAGTCTTCCACATTGGTTGGGCCTGCAAACACATATACATAGTCTGGATTATTTTATTGGTTATAGTAACATGCATACAGCTCAAACGTTTTTTCAATAACAGCCGACTTGTAGTATTTAATGGACCCAGTGACCACATCATAACACGGTTGCAACTTGAAGCGGCCTGGACTCCACTATATCATTCTTGTCTCAATCATTTCACTGGTCTGTTCGCTCCCTCTCTATTAGTCCTTGCTGTGTACTCCGTTCTCAAAATCAATAGCTGCCTCCCTTCAACCTTAGAATTACACCCATCTGGCGCCTTCCTTGCTCCAGCAGAACCCATTTCCACTCTGCCACTTTGACGCCACTAAATCAGCAACAGAACAGGAACTACACGCCAGCGCCGCCAGGGGACCCGTGGCAGTGTGTATATGTGACTGACTAGAGAGTTGTGAGTGGTTGTAATGGTGGAGGTTGCTACGGGCGAAGTTGAAGGTGCTGTCAAGCCTATAGATTGTATGTTACACATACTGTGACTGACTGCTAAAAGCAACATGAACAAAACCTACACGCTTTGCTGTTTTCTGATATATGAAATATTTATAACTTACTCTGAGGCAAGGCTACATTTCATGTCTGACATCTGAGGCACATTTTGTGTTACAGGAAAACTGAGGCATACTGTAGGTGCAGTGCAAGGCAAGGCAATTTTATCTGTATAACATTTTTTAAACACAAAGGCAATTCAGAGTGGTTTGAATATTGTGTATAAATGCATGCAAAAACAATCTAATTAATTAATTAATAAAGTGAGATAAAATACATTGAAAAAGGGATTTTTATGATATCACTGAGGTGGACAAATATTAGAAAGACCACTCAGTATAACACAATAAAATCAAACAGCACCACAAACAGCCTCCAAAATTACCATAACATTGGGCCTCATGCAAGAACATTTTCGTATTCTTATCTCAACTTTCTCTTACTTTTCTTCCGTACAGTGGGCTCGTACGAATGTGCCACGTCAAATTCAGCAAACGCTCCTAACTTCAGATAACCGTGTGAATGACCTGCGCAAACCTGTGAGTAAATGGCCGCGAGTTCATGAGAATTGTAAATTAGCATAACTAACGCCCTAATGATACCATATAAGTCTACGCATCCTGTCCCATTCATCTGTCTCTGCCAATGTATGAGTACGCTGTCTAATAAGACACGCTCTCTTCCACGGGCCTGACACGCATCCAAAAGAAGTTAGTCAGTCATAATGTGCCTGGTTACACTTCCTGTTGACCTTATCATATACAGAGACAAATAAACCTTCAATTGGTGCACAATTTAAGTCGTTTTGCAGTTTGAGATGTTCATATTGATAATATAGTCTTATACAATATCAGGATTGGCCAGTTTAAAATAATGATGTCGTTAAGCTATTTGAATACAGTACATTTAGATTAATATTATAATTCCAACTGCAGAGTCTAACAGGATGATGTCAACATAATTATGAAGTGTAATATGTAAAGGATTTTCAAACTCAAAATTGCTTCAAAGTAATTAAATATACAACCCATTAGTGAAAAACTTAGGTTTGGATAACAGCAGACTAATTGCACGACTCCTACGACAGAGGACAGACTCAGAAATTGTGTTTGTGCCTTAGAGAAAATTAAAAATGCAATAAAATTGGTGAATGCGACAAAATTAACCTAAAATCACTCGTACAAGCCATTTAAGAAGGAATCTGTTTGTAAGAGTGGTTCTTGCATGAGGCCCATTGAATCCAATCAGAACTTTATGAAGGTAAAATTTAATGCAGAGCTGCATTAGAAAGCAATAGTTTTAGCCAGGTGTACCTAATAAACTGTCAATGAGTACATGTTTTCCTTGCATTGAAAGGATGTTAAAAGGTTTGCTGAAAAGAGAGCAGACTTCGCTTTTGGCATGGAATAATATTTGAATTGACATTTAACTGACCCTGGAGATTCTGAACCATATCCAGCAGCACCGGTATCAGTGTCTGGTTGTAGCTGTGGAAGATATCCAGGAACAACACTTCGGCACATGGCTAAATAGAGGAAGAGAGCAGAAGGGGACAAAAGGGAAGACGGTTAATTGGCAGAATTGATGGTGCACTGTATGCAGAAGTCATCACAATTGTTCATTTTGTTTTTCTCTCTGCTCTCCCCATGCTCAGCAGCCTGCTTTGGTTTGGATGGGCACTCAGTGGTGGCGAGGGAGAAAAATCACATGAACAAGTGATGTCAGTGCATACCCACTGTATACACAAAGAACATTTTATACAAAGAGGCTCATGCACAAACACAGACAAACCATGGCAAACAATGGCTTGAGCTCCCGGTTCAATGAAAAGTCAATGTGAAATTGTCAGGGGATTTGTGTGTTTGTGTGTGGTCAAATAGAGAAGTGGTACTCCACCCACCTTCAGTAGTTTATTGGTTTTAGATGTCACTAAAAAAAATCAATATCAAAAAAGCCAATTCATGAATACATGGTGTGTGCTATACAGCGTATGTGCATGTGTCTACACGTATAACCCTTCCACCCCGGTGGCAGGAGGTCAGATGGCACTTCTAAAAGGCCAATCCACCTTTGCAGGATTAAGACAAACACAAACACAAACCCTTGTTCTGTTGGGGAAATATAGACAGGTGGTAATATTGATAGGGGAAGGTCATCTATAATCAGCCATTAGAATTGGTGACCATGGGAGGAATAGATGAATAGTGACATTTGATCCATGAACCGTCCTGAGCTCCACAATGTGCTAATATGAAGGTCGAAAGAGGGCGTACACTGTGTGGGAAAAGTTCCTGTTTAAAGGGGAACAACGGCCATTTTTAAAACATTGATATTATTCTGGAGGCTACATAACATGATGGAAAAAAATACCGCAACTTGCTCATGAGCACGCATGTTGTGAGGCTGCACCGGGGAAAACCACAAGGTTGCAGCGTCATCACGGTAAAACAGCAACTGCCTGTCAGTGGCGATTTGAATGGAGTATAGAAATTCAACAACATATAGATAAACATGCTGTCCCTTTCTGAATCTATTTTATGTTAACAATAAACACTTTTAAGATAGGTAAATTGTGTCATACCTTTCTGACTTCTTTCATTGTCCAGTAGTTATAGATTATGCAAGTGCTGTCCACTGGAATGAATCCATGACAGGATTTGGGAAGCAGCTAGCTTGTAGTTTCCACAGTGAGGAACAATACACCAGTAAAGCATCTTGGACTTCCCATTCGTGCTAAACGTGGTCAACAAAAATGTAGTGCTGTATTTATGGAATTAGCTACAGCTAACGTTATTTTACAATCTAACTAGCTAGCTACCAATATGCAGTGCCTGTTGTTAGCATGGTCGCTAGTCGCGGGATGAACTTCACAAAAGTATGACACAGTTCCCTTATTGTTAACATAAAATAGATTCAGAAAGTGACAGCATGTTTATTCATATTGCAAATGTTGTTGAAATTCTATACTTTATTCAAATCGGCACTTACAGGCAGTTACTGTTTACCGTGATGACGGTGCCCCCCTGTGGTTTCCCGGCGCGCACTCGCAATAACATTATGACAGCATGGGCACCATGAACGGTCTGCCGCTACGCAGCCCCATACGCAACAAACTGCGATGCACTGTGTGTTCTGACACCTTTCTATCGGAACCAGCATTAACTTTTCAGCAATTTGAGCTCCAGTAGCTCTTCTATTAGATCGGACAACACGGGCCAGCCTTCGCGCCCCACGTGCATCAATGAGCCTCGGGTCTGACCCTGTCGCCGGTTCACCGGTTTTCCTTCCTTGGACCACTTTTGGTAGGTCCGGACCACTGCAGACCGGGAACATCACACAAGAGCTGCAGTTTCGGAGATGCTCTGACCCAGTCGTCTAGCCATCACAATTTGGCCCTTGTCAAAGTCGCTCACATCCTTATGCTTGCCCATTTATTCTGCTTCCAACACAAAGTTCAAAGTTCAAAATGTTCACTTGCTGCCTAATATATCCCACCCACTGCCAGGTGCCATTGTAACAAGATAATCAATGTTATTCACTTCACTTGTCAGTGGTCTTAATGTTATGGCTGATCAGTGTATAGCCTCCAGAATAATACCAATGTTTTAAAAATGTCCGTTGTTCCTCTTTAAAGAGTTATACATACACAGACAAGAATGTGTGTGTGTTCATTATAAATTCCATTCATATTATGATTTATTTATTTATTTTTTTTTTTTAAGTATGTGAGAAAGCAACCAAAACAGAGTACTATTTAAAACTCTTGGGTCACTCCAATTTATAATTAAATCCCTTTTAAAAGGGCAGCTGGAGTTTATCAGCTATTTTTAACAGAAACTCCCTAACACTGACCTAACAAAAAGGAACACTGATGCAATAAAAAAGTGTTAAAAACAGCTCAGTGTTTTCTACTGAGAATTCTAAATTGTGAAGTAATTAGCTAACTAATAAGCTCTCATAGACTGTAATGCCACCATTGTTTCTGCTGCAGTGTACTTTAAATGAATAAAAACTTTTACAACAACACCTTGAGGATCAATGAATGAATGCTCTGTTGTGCTTTAAAAAAAACAGCAGAGCAGAAGGTTGTCAACGGAAGTGATGAAAGTAAGTAGATGGGGCTGAACACCGAGAGGGAAGGGGAGAGAAATGAGGGGTAGACATGAATAAGAAAGTATGTCTAGACTCAGAAAAACAGCTGAAGACGAGCCACAGAGACCGGATCGAAAGCCCTGAGGACCACCAACTGTTTTATGATGTTGCAATGTATACAACCTGCTCAGTGCCACCACATAAAATACTTTAAATGTTTCAAAATATAGCACACAATAAAAAGTATTTGTGAAAAAAGTTATATTACAGCAATTCCATTATATGGAAATCTTCTGCTGTTATGGTTCTTTCAATCAAATTTTTTATGGTTTCAAGGGTGTTTTATGTCTTGCAAAATTTATTCTTTAATCTTGACAAACTAGATATTTGTGGTTGAAACGCAGGGGACAGATTAGGTTTCTGTTTAACAACATTCCTCTTCTCACTGTTCGTAGATGCTGCAGTAATTCTTCTTGTGGGAAAGGTTGAGGACTGTGTGTACAACTATCATCACTGGGCACTTACAAAACACAAAAGTACTTGAAATCATTGAGGACCTCTGTCTGAGTTTCTGTCTCCCCCTTCTCAGGTCATCAATCTTAGTGTGTGTGTGTGTGTGTGTGTGTGTGTGTGTGTGTGTGTGTGTGTGTGTGTGTGTGTGTGTGTGTGTGTGTGTGTGTGTGTGTGTGTGTGTGTGTGTGTGTGTGTGTGTGTGTGTGTGTGTGTGTGTGTGTGTGTGTGTGTGTGTGTGTGTGTGTGTGTGTGTGTGTGTGTGTGTGTGTGTGTGTGTGTGTGTGTGTGTGTGTGTGTGTGTGTGTGTGTGT
>CAKAKR010050903.1:23214-41101 GCA_916700685.1 Adelosebastes latens | reverse complement strand
AAGTTACAGACCAAATATGCAGTGGTGGTTCTAGACCATTTCAAATGTTTACCTCCCCTATAGGTTTGGTTCTCCAAAAGACTAACGATACACACAGTAAACACAATAATACTCATTCAGTGCTAACTTACATTTAAGCACCGCTATGATTAATTACAATTTCCCCTCTTTGGGGATAAATGTGGTATAAAAGATATACGAAAATATTTGCCACAGATGGGGGGTCCGGAGGGGGGTCCAGGCTTAATATTATGGGGACACTGGGCCCCTCTACTTTGAAAGTATCTAAATCACTGAGAGCTTGAGGTGCGTCATACTATGTTCAATACCAATAGGCCTTTTTCACTGCATGAATTTTGACTTACGAGCAGAAGAAGCACAGGTGAAACTAATAACATTAATGATGGCTGCATTCCATTTAGGTTCACCAATCCCCAGGCCCTGGTATCCTGCATGCTGACTCACTGCCTGTCGTGATTTACTGGGTCAGTTAAATGTAACAGAGCCAATTAATGATGTTAGTTGTTCCACCTGTGATTTTCCTCCTGTGAGACATGTAAACAGTAGCCTATATACTTATTGCCATAGTATTTCTGAAGTTGATACACAGCTAAGTCTACAAACTTGATCTGAAGTTTTGTTCTAACAATAAAATCAAACTGCAACATTGACATTTTTTAATTTGTTTTCTTTATGGTAAAATCTAGCACATGTACCAAAAAAAGCTCAGTAAAGTAAAATAAGTTTTTTTTAATGTGCATTATTCTTTGTTTACATTATAAAGAAGACCTTAATCTATAATTTAAGCCATTTGTTATAAATATTTGACACATTTTAAAGAAAATATGAGGAAGTAATTCATGGGGACAGAAATGCTGCTGCATAACAGGAATGACCAGTCTACTTGATGCTGACAGAAAATGATCCCTAATGACTTTATCGATCACTTAACTTTTCCTCTAGCGCTGACATTAGGCCCATATTTTAATTAGCCCAATATTTTGTTTTTGAGAAATACCTGCAAAACTAATGTCATCCCTCAGCTGTACTTACTGTACTGTGTTTAGTGTTAATTAGCATGTGTTAGCATGCTAACACACTAAAATAAGATAGTGAACATTGTAAACATTATTCCTATTAAACATCAGCATGTGAGCATTTTCGTTATGTTGACGTTGGCATTTAGCTCAAAACACCGCCGTCCCTTCAGAGCCACTAGCGTGACTGTAGACTCTTAGTCTTGTTTACCATCAAATAACTTCTCCTACGTGATATTGATCTCATTACTGAGTATATTTACTTTACTATGCATGACTCAGGCTGTTGACTGTGTAGAGGTGAACGCCACCGTGTGACAAACAAAACCACGGTTGCACTTTTGTAACAGGCAAGAGGCCAAAATCAATGACTATCGGCACGACAAAGTCAACGGTGAAAGACTCGCCGCAAAGAGGTGTATTGTCGGTCTGAGACGTTAAATGTACTGCATACATGTACTGTAAAGCTGCATGGGTCAGTCTTCACAAACCTGCATGCGTCACTCACTTGTCGTATTAATCTTTCTACCTAAATGTTGTCTTCGTATTGCAGTTCAGCTCAGGTAACAAGCCGGCTGCAAAACAAATATCTAATCTGTCATGTGAGTGATTTGCTCAAAGTCCAACCTAAAGTAAAAAGTCACTATTTGTTTGATGCAGGGTAAAGATAACTTAGACAGAAGCTACACATCTGATAGGCCAGTGTTGGTACAGTATTTAGTTAATACAGTGGTATTTAAGGGGACTTGTTGTTAGGTTTTTTTCTTCCACTAGTAGAGTTCATGTCAGTTGTCATGCAACCAGTGTAGTGATGGCAAAAATGCTGTTTATTTGTTACTGTAAGCTGCCTGATATGCATGTCAAATACACAACGAAAAATACAGGTAATTCTTCACAATCACTTTATTTTCTCACAGTGCCAGTGTTGTTTTGGATACTGAATGTGCTGTGACTAGCCTGAGCTCTTTTTGATACCCTTTGTGATAACTACAACTGCACCGCAAGTCTGAACACTTCAAGCCAGAAATTTACAACCTATCTAATGTAGAATCACACTATTACCAAAGGAGGGCTTACTTTTATTTCCTCGTTGACTATACACACTTCTAAGGGTGTGCTCCCCTCCCAATAAATTCTATAATTCGTTACCAAAGGTTTCTGTTTTGCAAATGTGATCAAAATAGGCTACATGAATTAAGGATATCATCCCTAATTTTGCTGACAGCATTTGAATGATTTGTAGATTCAAACAGCAAAGTTTGAGACCACCAAACCCCTCTGATTATGTTTAAATGCAAACCTCTTTTTATACTCTCACTTCTATCATAGGTGTCATAAATACTTTGGGTGAATTCTAACAAAAAAATAAAGCTTGCATAATGTACAGGAAACAGTTTATACATGCCATAGTCCTCGTAGTATCAGAATACTCAAGCTACCTAACCCGGGATAGGAGTTTATTTGCTCTCAGTTCATTTGAGTATCCGGAGTACTTCCAGGGTTTTATTGTGCATGTAAACACCGTCAGTGAAACGCGTTAAATTAGCTGTGAACACAAGCAACAAAGTGCAAATTATGTCTACACTGTCCACACAATCCCACACTCCACGGTAGTCTTCTTAGTCGCAGACTACGTCGTACAGCTCCTCACATGCTGCAGCATCTTCACCATGGTAAGAAACACCGTAAGCGTAACCCTCGGCTAACTGCGAGCCCCGGCATCTCACATCAGTTGAGCAAAGCCAAGTCTTAGTGGTGCAGATCACAACCCGGAGTCAGCTCGCAGTCTCTGTCAAGCGAAGCATACATTTATATTGACGCTTAAGTCTTTCAGTTGTCTGTAGTTTCACGCAACCTGCCACGGTCAGCCCAATACACGTATGAGTTCCTCCTCGTCGTTGTCCCCGACGCCTTCTGTGGGACTGTCACAGGTGGCCATGAGCCCCAGGCCCAGCTCCGCCAGCTCCTCGCAGCTCATGTCGGTCGTCACCATGATCTTAGTCTCCAGGCGGTTACACAGAGTCCTGTAGGAGGGCAGAGGGTACCCAAGCTCTCTCAAGTACTCGTAGCCTTTCGTGCCGACCGCACAGCGGATCTTTCGGGCCTTCAGGATGGTCTCCGGAGACCAGACGGCGCGACGGGAGCGTTTGGTGAGCGACAGGGCGCGGATCTGGTCCTCGTACAGGAAGTTCTGGAGGCCCTTCTCGATCCGGTCGAGCCGATACAGGCGCTTCTTCATCTCCTCTGCCTGACAGAGAAGAAAACAGTTTATTAGGGCTATTTATGGAACATTCACACTTATGATTCCCGAACCGATTTCCTTTCTCAATTGTGTATCTTTTTGAAGTGGGGTTGTATGAGGTACTTATCCATAGTCAGTGTATTACCTACAGTAGATGACGGTCGGCACTTTTGTTAGTTCGGATTCACCAAAGTCACACAATAACGCAAACAAACTAACCGATCAAGGCAGCGGTAGAACAGCAACCCTTCTTCGAGGTAAAATTACTGTTTTTTTCAATGGAGTCTGGTTGCTTTGGCAAGAGAATTAGATAACAGCTTCAGTTCCCCGTTGGAAACATAGACTGTATAGCTGTCTGACAGCAAGGTAAACCAGCAAAAATATTCGAAATATAGCATACACTTAAAGTGATATTGATGATTTTTTTAGGTGAGCCTTTCTTTTAGGTGGCTAAAATACGTTTTGCTGCCGGCCCCGTCCACAGCAGTACATTGCTTTAGTTCCGTGCGGTAACTCCTGTCTGTTTCTCCAAACTGGGGGCGTGCCTACCGTCATCTACTGTAGGTAATACACTGACTATGGATAAGTACCTCATACAACCACACTTCAAAACACCCGTACTATCCCTTTAAAATGGCAGCTGCCCACATCAAAGTCAATAATCAAATAACTAGGGGATGTATGCTAATGACAAGTTAGAACAGAAGAACAAGCGTAAAAAATTGTCGTACTTTTCTCATGACATCTGACCCAATGTGCACAGTTTGAACTCTTTTAATAAGGTAATGATTTATTGGTGTCAAAATACAGCACATTGTCCCTTCAAAGAAAAGTAATTTGTTGAAAGAGACACCAGCAGCCATCCTACCTCCTTCTGTAGCCTCGCAGTGTGCTGCATCTCCTGCTCCAGCTGTTTCTTGAGGAGGTGACACTGTGTGCAGGGCTGCTGGTCCTCTGCAGTCCCGTCCGCATCCTCCTCCAGGCCGGGCAGAGGGGTGCGTCTGGCATAGCCGTGGTCCCCGAAACTCAGCTCCTTCTCCACTACAGACACAAAGCAACGCCTGGTAACTAGTATTGTATTTACTATCTGGAATGTGGTGCATTTTTTGCACAAATTTCAACATTTATAAAATTAACTGATCCCTTTTCGTTGCATATTTACCTGGTTCAGGTTTCATGGGCAGCAAGATGTATGAAGTAGTGACTGCTGGGTAAGGAGGGTCTCCGATGCTGAACAGAGTAGGGATGGCATTGGGCTTCAGCTTCTTTCCCCCAGCTGGAGACCTCGCTATCTCCTCAAACTGGCTCTGCTCAAAGTGGTCCTTGGGGGGGAAACAAGACGGGAAAACATACATTTCATCCAATTAATGATACACCCAAACACAAGAGCTAGGGCTGCACAATTAATCGAATAATAATGGCGATATTGGCTTCCCACAGTTAAATGAACATAATGCATATACTGTACTGATGCATATCAAATCAAGAGCTTTCTAAACTGACAGCCGGTGATGGAGATGTTTTGGCTTCACTCTTGAGGAGCTGCGAAAAACTTTCCTGAATGTTGCGGCTGCAGTCCAACCTCTTAATTTTGCTCTCAAAGTGCACCAGATTGATGCATTTAACTTTGTATAAATATTAAAAATAAATGTAAATATTCCTGTAATTTTTCATATTGAAATATATATAGCAAAAAAAATATATTCCAGTTTATTCCAGTATCATGCAGCCCTAATTTGTACTTCTGCGGAGATGTAGCACAGCATGGAAGTGAAAGCAAGGTTTTTTAAGGTCTGTTTATTTAAATGTGAAAGTGCAATAAAAAATATGTTGTAGCTAAAATCAATGAATAATCAGGATTATCATTTCGGCCATAATCGTGCAGCCCTAACAAGAGCATACAGTGAATTCAGATGTGGCAGAATGAAAGTAATGTTATCGTGACTATCAAGTGAACACAGAAGATAATTTACCATTATAAATAAATCAATCAATAAAACTCTCTTTTGATGCATTGTCCTATCCAATTGAACTTTAGGTCTTCTTTGAACTGATGCACCTGACTCTAGGTCACAGACATGTCAGGCTCTGTGTAAACCTAGAATATAGCTATAATATATATATATATATATATATATATATAAATATTCATGTAATTTTTATAAATAAATATAAATATTCATGTAATAAAAATATTGCAATGTCAGTTTTTTTCCAACATCATGCAGCCCTAATCTGTACTTCTGCAGGGATGTAGCACAGTGAAGTGGAAGCAAGGTTTTTTAAGGTCTGTTTATTTAAATATTAAAGTGCAATAAAAATATGTTGTAGTTCAAATCAATAAATAATCGTGATAAATAATCCTGATCTCAATATTGATGAAAATAATCGTGATTATCATTTTGGCCAAAATTGTGCAGCTCTAACAAGAACATACAGTGAATGCAAAGCTCAGATGTGGCAGAAGGAAAGTAATATTGTGGAAGATAATTTGCCATTATAAATAAATAAATAAAACTCTCTTTTGATGCATTGTCCTATGCAATTGAACTTTCTTTTGAACTGATGCATCTGACTCTAGGTCACAAACACATCAGTCTATGTGTAAACCTGGAATACAGCTCTATAACATGTTACCTGACAGAGTCTGGAGTGAGGAGTTGGCTCGAAGTCACGTCGACAGTTCACCACCCATTTCTTCTTCCTGACCGGGTCTTTAGGGAACCTAAACAGCTGTTTACCTATACTGGTTGAATTGGAGCAGTTTGGTGCAGAGCAGCCTCCCATAGTGAAGGTTAAAAACCAAAACAGTGAAGCTAAATTTAGCAAAACGTCAAGAAGATAGCTTGGGCTGGCTGTGCAAAGAAGCTCAGCTGAGGATCTTAATCATTACTTTTAGCTCACTAACGTTACATAAAAACAAGAAAAAGTTACATAAGCATTAAATATGAATTTAATGGAAACCAGATTTCTGTCCTGTAGACTTTTACATCCTTTTATATGGCTACAATTTAAAATAATTCATCGAAGATAAAAATGTTTCTGACTTTGTTTGAGCCAAAATGGCGCACTTCAACCTCGACAGTTAAGTATAGTGACGTATTGTTTATGTGCTGTCTGTCGTAAACGCCTGCTTGGAATTGTTATTGAAAAGCAAAAAAAAACAAACGTAGGAGTAAAATTAAAACATAAAAATACACAATTTCGTATAAAATGTATATTCATTAATTGTGAGCATTTTGTGCATATATTTAGTGACAAATTATTTTTATTTGCTCTCAGGTGAAGTAGCCCGACTACTATGGGCTTTTTTGTCACAGGACCCCGAGAAGCACGTTGAGATGTTTACGGTGGAAGCGCCGTTAGCTGTCGGTTAACTGCTGGGAACGTTTCTGGCGCCAATAAGTTGATCTGTATGCACATGTTAAGATAAGTTGAGACAAACATGGTGTCCTCACTGGTTGTTCCGGTTATTGATGTCGAGAATGATAACTTCAGAGAGCTTTGGCCTGCTATGGTGTTGGCCATTAAGACGGCTTCCTTCGTTGCAGTGGACACGGTGAGTGCTGGTGTGTGTGTCTGTGTGTACGACCAGCGTGTTACCTGAGTTAAATGGACACTTATTAAGTCATAGTTTGTCCCTTTTATTTACTCTGTTAGCAGTGAACCGGTGAGTGGAGGTGGTGAGATCAAACATGTGAACAAACTGTACATTATTGTTCTACTGTTAAAGGACATGTGCAATAACACGTTGGTCACTTTTGTGTCACTTTTGTGCAATGTAAATACTGTGAATCTGCTGTTACGGATATGTGCAATAACATGCTGATCACTCTGTGCAATAATTATATAATAATAATTATATAATTACAAACTGTCATCTCATCAATATACATATTGTATTTTTATATTTCATATTGTATTAACTTTTATATTTTTTACATTTATATTGCACTATCTCTCTCTCTTTTATTGTACTATCTTTTCATTAGCACCTATGGGATTGTCACAATCTAATTTCGTTGTACTCCACAATGACAATAAAAGGCTTGAATCTTGAATCTTGAATTGAAGGCCATCACACACACACAGACACACACACACACACACACACACACACACACACACACACACACACACACCAAACAGACTGTCATCCCAACCCAAATGGTTTCAGTCCCAAGAGGACTCCTTATTAGTTACCCATTTTATTGAGAAAAATAATCAAGTCTCCACACTACAGAGAACCAAAACTCATGGTGGATTAGAAGCTTCAAACTTCTGTCATTATTACCTGGCAAACAAATTAATACCTAATTAAATTGATTCATCAGACTGAATGAAATACAGACTTAACATGTGTCAAACTCAGTACAACCATTAAACAACATAACTGTTTCAAAAACCTAGTAATCTCCACAACAGCCCACTGACAGCCTGGCTGAAAGTCAGTAGCACTGATGCATATCACTGCCTCCCCAAACACCCATGCACACTCTAATTAGCAGATCTAACCCCTACTTTCAGACTCTGAACATATGTCATCAAATGCATCTTTGTAACTGCTTTGTCTTACTTTACTTTACATACTTTGTATGTTTGTTTTTCTACGTCACGCTTTGTTTTGTCACACGATTTCCCCAATTTAAAACTAAAAGTATTAAGTGTTCCCTGTGTTGTTTTAGGAGCTGAGTGGTCTTGGAAACAGGAAAGCCTTGCTGGCCGAGTGAGTAAAAATATTAGCTCTGCATTACTTCCTAACACACACTCACCTGAAAGAGTATTAACAGGTTGTTGTGCAAGAAGCCATGGATGCAAAGTTTTGAGTCAGTGCCATGTCATCTCTTACTGTGTTTAGTTCGCCCTGACCCTCTCTGTCATGTTCCAGATCTATAGAGGACCGATATAAAGCCATAATCCATGCAGCTCGCTCTCGCTCCATCCTCTCCCTGGGAATCGCCTGTTACAAGAAACTGGGCGACAAGGTACTATGAGATGATGCCTTTTCCAATTCCATAAGTCTTGTATACTTTTGTCCATATACTGTATCAAATGATTATTATATATATCTGATGAGCATGACATATACTGAAATCACACAGAAGTGATTTGTGAGTATCCACGATGATCCGTCTCCCACACCATCATCACGTGTCATGTATCTTGTGCATGTCAGATAAGAGAATTTACCACTGCAGACGTCTGTGTTATGTCCGTTAAGTTCATCTTCTGCCGCCTCCTCCTTCCGCAGGCTGCAGACACGTACCTGGTCCAGGTGTATAACCTCACCCTGCTGTGTTCAGAGGAGTACATCATAGAGCCCCAGTCAGTCAAGTTTCTGGTTCAGCATGGGTTTGACTTCAACAAGCAGTACGCCCACGGAATCCCTTACTGCAAGGGCAACAATAAGGTGATGATACTCACGTGCTGTGCTGTGTGTCCTGAGCCTACTCTGTTCTGCTCTGTACCCGTCTCTACCCCTCTGTCATGTGTGTGGGGCCACAACAGGCTTTGCACTACATTAACATCCTTGTAATATATAAAAAAAATATCAATTTCTAAATTAGTGCTTATCCATTAAGTTTGTCTTTATTGTGCTTATTCTTTTTTGTTTAAAAATAGGGGGATAATCATTATTATTGACATTTCTCTGCTTGCTAAGATCCACACATCATGACAGGACTATCGCCATCTAGTGGTACAGGGCTCACATTATATCGGACAAGACACAGGTAGACAGAACTGAACACCATAGGAACGTTACTGACACAAATCGTCGTCCATTGAGCTTGATTAACCTTCCGGGTAAAACTCGCGCACCAGATGTTCCAAATGTGCAAATAGTAGACATAAACAGCTGTTTGGGTCACAGGGCGTTCCGAGAGGATGTTGTATATCGAACGGAACGTACTGTACCAAACGGTATCGCACCGTTGCACCCCTATTATATATATATTGTATGTAATATATATGTTATTATTTGGTTTCTTACTGTCTTTTCTTTTTCTACCCTCTTTGTTAGGGAGCAACAGACGATCAGGGCGTCCACATCCGGGCCTTATTCACTGAACTGCTGCGTGCCAGGAAACCCCTGGTGCTCCACAACGGCCTCATCGACATGGCCTTCCTCTACCAGGTACCATTAAGTTATATATCAGTGTAAACTGAATATCTTTGGGTTTTGGACTGTTGGTCGGACAAATCTAACATTTGATGATGTCAGCAAGGTCTGGAGGAAAATGTGATGGACATTTTCCAGTATTTTCTTACGTTTTATAGATGAAACAATTAACCAATAAATATATTTGCAGATTAAATCGCTGTTATTTCTGTTAGTTATTACTACTAGTTATTTAGGAAGTTAATAACAAAACATTACAGATTAAAGCTCTAACAATGCTCTTTGTCAAGCGTTACCATCAGCTGTGGTAAAAACAAGAGAGTACACACTGTTAAAAACCCTCATGATATACATTATATTACTGCACTGATTAAATGGCTCTGTTTTTATTCTTTGTTATCTTTCTACCAGAGTTTTTATGCACATCTGCCCGACCGACTGGCCACCTTCACAGCCGACCTGTCTGAGATGTTTCCTGCTGGCATCTACGACACCAAATATGTGACTGAATTTGAGCTCCGGCTCACTGCCTCCTATCTGGAGTATGCCTATAAGAAATGGTGAGTATTGGTTTAAACCGTCACATTTGAATTGTATCTACGTCAAACATAATGCACAAGATGTCACAATGTCAGAAAATGAAGGATGCGGCTGAAAAGCAGAGCAGAATGATGTTTCCTCAGCTGTCCATTATTTTCCTCAGTGCATTATTGCGCTGCTCATATCATTACCGTAACAAAGGAAGGTGTGTCGACGTTTCATTTAAAGTGTCTGTTTTAATCAGCAACATGGTCCCTCTCCACTCCCCTCATATTATCTCCTCTTCCTTCCAGTAAGCTGGATAACAGTCGCATCGAAACCTCTGGAGGGACCAGGCCTCACGTTCACGTGGAGTTCTGTCAGTATGCCGGTCACATGTCCAGCTATGTGGACTACAGAGTGTGTCCAGCTGTGGCTTCTGCTGAGGGACAGACTGAGATCTGCCAGCGCTTCTCTGTGAGTTTCAACCTTTTTTTACCCTAGAAGAATCTTTCAGTGGAAAATGAAATTAAACAGGTTCTAGGTACAGCTCCTTTCTCTATGTCAATTCGATATGTATTTGTGTGTAAATATTTGTATTAACTTCCCTGTTTTTCTGTTTGTACGTGTTTGTCTGACAGGCGTTTGGCTGGTGTCCAAATGGCACCCAGTGTCTGTTATCCCATGACACTGACCTGATCGTCCTCCAGGATGAGAAAGGCACGGGGGACAAGAAAAGAAAGAGGAGGAGACACCGAGACAAGAAGAGAGGTAGAGGCGAGGCAGCGGAGGACTCTTCCATCTTCGACGGTGCCCCCGAAAACAAAATGCCCCACATGGAGGTAGATCCTGAACAAACGCCAGATGACCAGAAAGAGGCTGCGCCGTGCCCAGAAAGAGGGCCTCTAATGGACAGCGACGGAATCACCCAACAGAACGAAGGAGAGGACATGAAGACAGACGGCGAGGGGAACGGAGTGTCTGAAGACAACCCAGACAGCAGAAACCCTGCGACGACAGCCACGACTGATGACGACACAAAAACCAACACGAACGAAGGAGAGGACATGAAGATAGATGGCGAGGGGAATGGAGTGTCTGAAGACAACCCAGACTGCAGAAACAACGCAATGACAGCCACGACTGATGACGACACAAAAACCAACACGAACGAAAGCAGAACAGAAGACGGAGGGAGAGAAAAGTTTAGCGTGCACCCGTCTAAAACTCACGATCAGAAGAAGAAAGCCGACTCTGGAACTCACCGGGCCGGCTTTGATGCCTTCATGACGGGATACATTTTTGCCCACTCGTGTACCGTCACCAAGAAGGAAGGCGTGGGAGCTGTAGAGAAGAAGGAGGAGCAGGAGAAGGAGGAGCAGTTGTGGCTTCCTACGTGTCTCAATAAGATCTACCTCAGCGGCAAGGCAGCTCCTCTCAACGTGGTTAAAAGCACCTTCTCCAAATCCTCCAAGGCCCATGTGCAGAAGATGGAGACGGTATGGGCAGGGAGAGCGTAGTGTGCAAGCTTGTACACAGCATTATTGTGTAGTGTACATGTGCAGGTTCACAGTTAGGCTATATGGAGAGCAATGTTGGTCCACCGCACCATGGTCTAGAGCGAAATATCTCAACAACTATTGGATAGATTGCTGTGACATTTTATACTAGAGTTGGGCCGGTGTAAAAATGTTCAGACCGGACCGGTGTACCGAATTTTACCACTAGGTGTTGCACTTGGCTCAGCAGTTGCTTTACCAAAACTCTGAGGAGCGGCTTGTCACTAAATGAGAAAAGATGTACGCCTTAAGTGAGCTAAAGTTGTTGCTAACTTCGGGGCTAACCCCCTTCACTTTAATCAGCAGATGAATCAGCAAGACAAGGGAACTTGGCTTTTATTTATTCACCGACAGTCTGAACTGTACACACACTGCACTGCTCCGTTCACAGCTATAACATTATTGCTAACTTCATACTCACCGTCAGTCCATGACACGCGCTCGCTCCCTCTCTTCCTCGACCACATGCTAACGTTACGGGGCCTGGCTTGTAATAAATTGTCTGGTGGGAACCTGTCTTGTCTCGTCACCCCCAAAAACACACGCCGGTGTTATGTTGAAGTCACCGGCCTCTGATCAGCCTATCGGACACCAGCGCTTCCGTTAGTCTGTTTATAAACAAACATATTGTGTTAATCACGTTGTCATTTTGCTTATTATTAATGCAATACAAGCTGGATTTAACGCTGTGACGCTGTCAGCATCTGTTGCTGAAAGGTAGCCTACTTTTTAATTTGCCACAACAGCCAGTTTTAAGTTTGTACACCAGACTGGACCGGCAAAACCGGATATCGACCCAACTCTGTTTTGTACAGACGTTTATGATCCCCAGAGGATGAATCCTACTGACTTAAGTGATCCCCTGACTTTTTCCTACAACACCATGAGGTTGACAATTTAGTTTTTTAGTGAAATATGTTGACAATTATTGGAGAGATTAGAAACCTCAGTGATCCCTGAGTTTTCTTCTGGTGCTATCATCAGGTCGAAATTTTAATTTGAGCATTACATCTTCAAAGAGCCACCAGCTTTTTATGATGATTTCTGTTGACTTTTTAAGAATAGGGTAATGGTCCGTTTATGTTTGTGGTAGAAACGTTCAGTTCGACAGTGTAGACAATCCAGGGAGATAAAATTACACTTTTTTTTATCCAATTTGGTCTGTTTCATGTGCTCTTTAGCAGTCCTCTGTGGATTTTTTTTCCTACTAATCATACTACAAAGATGAGGATTGATGGCATTTATCCCACATTCCAGATTTTGTACCTGTTTCTGAAGTTCCCTGTGGGATAAATAAACTAATGCTCTTTAACAAGGATTATTTTGTCTTCATTTCATCCTGTGGGTTTATCTGGAGGGATGATCAGAACTAGAATCCCTTTTATATAACCAGAACAATAAACCAATAACACAATACACACAGTGTGATGGACAGTACTTACTGCCAATAATGCTGTCGAAACGCTGTGCGTCTTCAGGCTGTATAGGTTACAGGTATGCTTATTAAATCAGGAGTAGAGCACCAACAGTACCACAATCACAAACTGAATTCCCACTTATAAAATATCAGTAACCATGTTGCTGTTTACAAGACCAAAAGTGTGAGGCTGCTAAGGCACAGCTGTGCTTTGAGGTGAATGCTAACATCAGTATGCTAATATACTGACGTTTAGCAGGTATGATGTTGACCACCAGTTAGTTTCAATTAAAATGTTGCACAAAGTTTAATTGAATTTAAAATCTAGCAATCTGACACCAGAGTAGTAGAAGTTGGGCTCATTTAATTCTCCATACAGACGATAAACCATTTAATCTCAGTAACAGCTCAGCCTTTACTCTGGCGCCACCTGCAGGACAAACTTCACTTTTTGTATTTTAGAATAGCCAAGTTTCTTCTCAATTTTTCCCTTTTCATTTATTTATTTTTTATTTTTTCATTTAGCCTAACAGTATGGCATACACAAGACTGGAATTTACATGTTTTTCATTTATATTTGGATTTAACTAACTAACACAAGCTGATCTTAGTAGACTTGATTAAGTCGCCATTTCCACTGCAGGTGAACAACATACTGTAATGCAGTCTTTATTGAAACAATAATTATTTTGTTGCATATATAATTTTATGGAACAGAAATATGGGTAAACATGGTTCATTTATACACAAACAGTGGGAATTCACACCTGCAGCACCTGAATGCATCTATATAATGATAAACACACTATTGTGACTGGTTTATTAATTATTGATACAAGGGTTGCAGAGACAAATGTATGGAGGACAGAATAAATATAAAACAAATGTATAAAGAAAAGAATACAGAAATAAATAAGTTTGGGGAAATAAATAGGGGGTGAAATGCAAAGAGAAAATCTTGCAGAAATAAATGCATAAACACATAAACAAATACATACATTTAAAAATAAATATAAAATAAATAAATGGATAAACACAAATAAATACATACATTTATAATATATATATAATAATTGATAAATAAAAAATAAATGCACAAATAAATGAAATGTATGGAGGACAGAATAAATATAAAACAGAAATGTATAAAGAAAAGAATACAGAAATAAATAAGTTTGGGGGAATAAATAGGGGGTGAAATGCAAAGAGAAAATCTTAAAGAAATAAATTTAAATAAATAAATGGATAAACATAAATAAATACATCCATTTAAAAATAAATATAAAATAAATAATTGGATAAACACAAATAAATACATACATTTATAATAATAATAATTGATAAATAAGAAATAAATACATACATTTATAAGATATTTATAATAATAATTGATAAATAAAAAATAAATGCAAAAATAAATAAATCTTTTTAAAAATGATAAAAATAAATGTATAAATAGATAAAAGGAAAAAATTAAACAGAAGAGTAAATAAATAAGGGGATTAATACAAAGATAAATAATACAATAATTATTTTTGTATATTTTATAGCATTTTATGGAACATAAATATGAGTAAACATGGTCCATTTATACACAAGCAGTGGGAATTCAAATTAAAGACAAGACTTAGCCTATTTTGTCAAACTATTTCCAAACTTAACTCAACCAGACTAGTTTGGTGTATTATGAGGCAGAATTTACCCCATTTCACCACCATACCACTATCATGCAGCAGGTGGCGGTGTTGCAACATTAGCTGGATGCTCTCCGCCTTTTAATAACACAAAGAAGAAGAAATGTGACAGTCCACCAGTGAGTCCACCACCGACCTGTCTGTCTCTCTGCAGCAGCAGGGTGTTATTCATTTGTTACAAGCTGGTAGCATCTTGCTCATTTCAGCCTCCTGCAGCTCAAATATCATCCTTTTATTTGACAACAGCCAAATGAGCAGCTGATACTCTCACAGGCAGACATGGCAGACGATGAAATAGACTACAACATCGTGTTTCCAGATGCGGGCACATCAGGTGAGAGCATCATTTCATTACTACTGTTCTGTTCATCATGCCTCAGTTAGCTTAGCCTGCATGCTAACGTTTAAGCCGTGATAATGTAGCATTCTGTTAGCTTAGCTTAGCTTAGCTGCGGTTAGCTCAGCTATAGCTAACGGTGCTGTGTGACAGCTTTGGTAACCTGCTGTTTCATCGTCTGTCTTGTTTTTCAGAGAGACACTGGCAGCGGACAAAGGAGCCGGTTGTGATTCTGCTGGGCTGGGCTGGATGCAAAGACAAACACCTCTCAAAATACAGCTCCATCTACAATGAACAGGTGAATCATTGTTCTACAAAGTGGAGCCAAAAAGAACAATAGATAGATAGATGGATAGATAGATGTACTTTATTGATGCAAAATTTAGAAATTATTGTGTTACAGCAACAGGTTATCTAAGCAATGCACAGGAGCAGTACATAAAATGTACAATACATACAGTACATACAAATGTACATATATAAAAAATATTGGAATACACTATAAATATACCTGACTATTACAACTACCATAATTATAAACATAGAATGACCCACTATATACATTAGCAAGTGTGCAATAACATACTATATTCATTTGCAAAGTGTGCAAGATACTATATACATTAGCAAAGTGTGCAATATTACATTAGCAAAGTGTGCAAGATACTATATACATTAGCAAGTGTGCAATAACATACTATATACATTAGCAAAGTGTGCACGATACTATATACATTAGCAAGTGTGCAATAACATACTATATACATTAGCAAGTGTGCAATAACATACTATGTACATTAGCAAGTGTGCAATAACATACTATATACATTAGCAAAGTGTGCACGATACTATATGCACGCACTGTAATAAACCGGAAACTGTCAAACATGTTCTTAAAGAGTGCAACAGCTATGACCAAGAAAGCAGGGAATTAATATCAGGACTAAATTATGGAAATATTATGTTGGGGCATCTGCTAGGAAAAACATCTAGAAAAGTACACAATCTTCTAATTAATTAATTATTTAAGAGCAACAGGAGTAATAGAGAGAATTTTTTTTTTTTTTTTTTTTGTTTCAATTATTATTTTCCTGCCAATCTGCTGCTCCACACTCCAGTCCAGTAGGTGGCAGTAATGCTCCTCTGAGCTGGTTTGCCAACCGCCAATAAACACCAAAGAAGAAGATGCTTATCGTTTTGTCCATTTAGCCACATTATGACATTATGATAGCAGCGCAAACCCGTCAGCAACTCATATATATTCTTTCTTTTCTTTGTTTTCCTCACTTTTAGGGTTGCGTCACCGTCCGCTACACAGCTCCCTTGAAGACGGTCTTCATCTCCGAGTCGTTTGGCTACAAGGAGCTGAGCAGCACGGCCCTCAAGCTGCTGGAGATCCTGTATGACTATGAGGTGGAGAACAGTCCTATTTTCTTTCACATATTCAGTAATGGGGGCTTCATGCTGTACCGTTACATTATAGAGTTGTTAAACAGTGATAAACAGTTCAGTTCCTTGTGTGTGATCGGGGCCTTAGTGGACAGCGCCCCAGGTAGCGGGAACGTCCGCGGGGCCCTGCGTGCGCTGACGGCCACCCTGGGGCCCAAAATAACTCCGGTTTTAAGGTACGTCCTCTTAGCCCTTTTCGCAGTGACTGTTTTTCTGTTGCGCGTCGTGCTCTACCCCTTGACCAAGTTCATCCACAAGAACCACTACGACGCGGTGAAGGAGAGGCCGCCCGCCTGGCCGCATTTCTACCTGTACTCCAGAGCCGACCAGGTCATCAGGCACCGGGACATCACGCTGTTTGTGGACACCCTGAAGCAGAAAGGCGTCCCGGTGGACAGTTTTGATTTCGTTTCCAGTCCCCACGTCGGTCATTTCCGTGATTTTCCTGAGCAGTATGCCGTCAAGTGCCGCGATTTCCTGATTGCATGCATGGGGGACCTGGAAGGGACTGAGACAAAGAAGAGACAGACGGTTCAGAGTCAATGAAACTCGGGAGAGAAGATTTTTCTAACCCTCTTGATAAATAGTCTTGTGAAGAAAATCAGACAAAATCGGTTAGAAAATGAGGCCGAACATGGCTGAAGATCTTAGGGATGTTTTCCCGTCCCAGTGCACATAATGGGAAGGTTCCACAGATGTGGTCTAGGTGTTAATCCATGTCTGGAAAACCAACCGTGCAATTCACAGAAGGCCTAACCCTGCCTACTCCAATGTTTTTGCAACAGTCATATACCATATGTAAAAAATAAGAATACAAACAATTGCTATACACTGGAAAAATAAATCCTTTAGGATAATTTAAATGGTATTTAATGTTGTTGTAAAATGTGATGCATTGTACTTTAGTAGTAGTGATTCTAAAAGTGAGGCCGGGCATAATGGGATAATAATAATTTGTATCGTCTATTTATAAAATTTACAATCTATTTAAGGTTTTAATCTTACAATGAAGGCAACATTAAAAAAATAATACTTTTTCTTTATAATTAATAATAAAAAAAAGTCTTTAAATTGTTGCCTTAAACTGCAAATGCCTTTTGATTGTTTTTGGTCGTGGAATTGTTGATTTACCCAGCCCTAATATGTGATACCAGATTGATTTAGTTCTAGGAAACGGTGATTGACAATGAATGTATATGTCCAGCACAGCTATTGTGTTCTTTCTAACTGATGTGCCTTCAATAAATTCGAATGCTCATAGCAAAGTTTGTCGGTCTATTTATTTTTTTAATGATTCCAAATGTTTTGGATTTGCCACATAAAATGATTTCAAACAGGTTTGGCTGTCACAGTTCAAGAAACTTCAGTGTCACTCCAGATGCAGCAAGAAAGTAGTTAAACACCTGTAGCAACTTATAATGTAATAAGTAAGGGATAATGTACAGCGAGCCGGTCATTGTTGTGAAAGAATCCCCGACAGGGCGATGCTGCGTCTCTCGTCGCCCTGAAGGG